>JAJPUD010003895.1:164627-216627 GCA_023553655.1 Myrmecobius fasciatus
CCTTCCTTCCTTCCTTCCTTCCTTCCTTCCTTCCTTCCTTCCTTCCTGCCTGCCTTCCTGCCTTCCTTCCTTCCTTCCTTCCTTCCTTCATCTGTCTGTCTGTCTCTCTGTTTGTCTCTCTGTCTGTCTCTCTCTCTTTCTTTCTTTCTTGGCATCAGTATCCATAGCAATTATCAAGACCAACATATAGAAAGTAGTAAATGATTAATAAATGCTTTTTAAGTGAATGAATGATTGGTGCCATTTCAGAGATATCTAGTACATTATGTTACATGATCTTCAAAGTACCTTCCAATTGTGATATTTTGTGATTTCATGAAATATGGTGCCCAAAGCTAGAAAGTGTTCAAAGAAGCACTTTATCCTAGGTCCTAGACGTAGACTAGACAACACACTGAAAGAGACCTTTAAGATGATTTAGACTAGGACTTTTTAATCTTTTTCCATGTATAACCCTTTTTTTTCCTTGAGAAAATTTTACATGAACCTGGTTGTATAGGTATATAAAATAGGTGTACAAATCAAATATTTACTGATAATAACTCAAAATTTCATGACCCCTTCATTCAGTTATGCAATTTCAATTGGATTGTGACCCACACTGTAAGCTTTGATCTACACTATGTCTGTTTGTATTTGTCTTAAAACTTTATTTAAAAATTTTACATTATTTTAATTACTGAATAGGTTTCTTCTCTTCTTTCCCAGGAAATAGTTACAAAAAAGAAAAAAAAAACAGGAAAAAATCATTTAACAAAACCAATCAACTTATCTACTGACAATATATCCAGTATTAAAATAACTCTTAGTTCCTCACCTCTATATAGTCAAGAGGAAGGTATATTTTCTAAAATTTTCCTACCTCCAAGATTGTTCATTAGAATTATACATCATTCCTTCCTTCACTTTTTTTGTTCCTTTCATTTACATTATTGTAGACTTTATGTTAATTTTTTCCCTTCTGTTTACTTTAGTCTGATGAATTCCTGTAATTTTTCCTAAGCTTCTCTGGATTTTCTTCATACTCATCACTTTGTAAAGAGCAGTGATATTTTGTAGTTCACAGTAGATATCTCAATATAAAGAACTGACTATAATTGGGTAGCATAAATTCTTTATCTAATTTTTTCCACTGACTTACCTTTTTAATTTCATATGTCTAATAGTTTTGTTCATTAATTAACACTTTATGAGACTAGCAGTGCTATATCTCCTTCTTATATTTTTTTAAAAAAAA
This sequence comes from Myrmecobius fasciatus, assembly GCA_023553655.1. Taxonomy (NCBI): domain Eukaryota; kingdom Metazoa; phylum Chordata; class Mammalia; order Dasyuromorphia; family Myrmecobiidae; genus Myrmecobius; species Myrmecobius fasciatus. The sequence continues at coordinate 165,865 of JAJPUD010003895.1, forward strand.
CATAGAATATTATTTTTACATGAACTCAATTTCCTCCCATACTCCCAATTAGTATAATAGCCTGTTGCCTATTCTCCTTCTTCCAAGTTTGTCTCCACTCCAATTCATCTTCTATTCAGTTATCAGATTGATGTTCCTGAAGCAGAGGTCTGACCATATTATATCCTTATAATTTCTTTTGGCTCCCTATTGCTTTCAGGATCAAATATCAGATCCTATTTGGTATTAAGAGCTTTTCATTTTCTGCCCCACTACCTTCTCAGTGTTGTTACATATAACTTATCCCCACAAAAGTGGTGCAAAGGCACCATCCTTCTTACTTCTCCTCAGATCCTTACTTCTCCTCACACAAACATTCCATCTCCATATTGAGCATTTTTACTGGTTATTTCTTATTCCATTATCTCCTTTTTAAAATCTTTACCACCTGGCTTCCTTTGAGTCCTGGATAATATCTTCCATTCTTCAAGAAACCTGTCCTTGTTTCCTTTAAGGCTAGTCATTTCTTCTGCTAACTATCTAGAATTTATCCATTATGTATATTTTGTTTGTCCATAGTTGTTTGCATGTTGCCTTCTCCATTAGACAATGAGTTTCTTTATTTAAAAAAACGTTGTAGGAAAATGAGATTACTTCAAGGACTGTTTCATCTCTGACATTTTATTATTCTATTACCTGGGTTAGAATATTTCTTTGGTCACTTTTTTAGCTGTATGATTATGAGTAATTACAATTTTCAAGTTCCCCATGTAGAAAAATTACAAAAAGTCCTCAATTTAGTGGACTTCAAGGATTATAGAATCTAACTTTTACTGAACCATAAATCCCCTCTATAGCACCAATTAATAATGATCTTTTCAATATTTTCTTGTTTTGTTCTGTTTTGTTTTTTACCTTTCTTTGCATTCCTAGCACTCAGTATGGTGCTTAATTTGATTTCCTACCTCTTACAGAGACATTCTTTGTAATGAAAGCTTTTTTTTTTTAAAGAAAAATGAGAAAAAAAATCCGCACATCCAATAAATACAAAAAATTATCTTATTTACCATCTTCTACACTTAATGTACCTACCTCAACCAAAAATGGAGGGAAATTTATTTTTGTATTTCTTCTGGGGTTGATCACTTTTTTTTGGTAATTTTTCGGCATCCACATTTGTTTATTTTAAGATTGTTATTCTTTCCATTGACATTGTTGTAGCAATTTAAATATATTTTTTTCCTAGCTCATTTTACTATGTATGAGTCTTTCTAGACATCTTTGTATTCTTTGTTTCTTATAGCATAGCAATATTGCATGGCATTCATGTTCCACTATTTGTTTATAGTACATGGTACATACAATACCAGTTGGAAGGTATTTAACAGATTCTTGTTATTTGGTTCTAGAGAAGAGATTCAGATAGAGACTGACCAAAGATACAGTCTAACCTTGGTCATAGAAAAATAAAATTTCATAGATCAAAGGGTCCTTGAAATAATTTCATTTCCCCACTACATTTTATTTAATTAATTTTAATTTTTTTGCTGATCTTATATTTTATATCATCTTAATTTCTGGTTGCATCTCCATATCTTCTACTCATTGAGCTTTTCTTTGAAATTAAAAGAAAACCCCAAATATTTCTGTTTCTGTTTCTGATCATCAGGCATTTGTCTCAATACCTCAATTGCCCTCCCCTGGAACTTCCCTTAGAATCTTTGGCTTTTTTTGCCCTGGGAAATCCCTCTGCTCCTGCCATACTCTTCCCATTGGTAAGTCCCTTCTAAAATCTAGAGAGATCAAGACTGGCTAGCTTCATTTTCCTTCCAGTTGTATTTCTTACTCTTAGAACTTGGCCAATATCCTCCCTTCTTTCCCCCAAGCAGGTATACCCCACTGTTCTTTTGGCTCCTTTTTATGCTTTGCTTTCCACATGAGCACTGAAATTGTTTTTCTCTGATTTTTTTATCTGATCAGACTTTATTAGCATTCCAATTCTCCCTCTGCCTTCTTATACTAAAGCCTTCATCTACATTGGGACAAAGTGTCAGGTGTTCTCATATGCAGTCTTAAAATGATTAATTTCTAAACTCCGTAATGACTTTTATCCCATCTCCTTAATATCTAAACCAACAAAATCTACTAACAGTTTAGATTTTTTCTCCTTTTTATACTAGTCTCCCACTGAAAACCTAAAGTGAGAGTATGGCTAGGACAAAAAGTTTGGCATCAGTGTCTCAAGTATGAAACCTTATTAATCTTCTGCATGCTTAATTCTTTGACTATAGGATTTCAGTCTTTCTGTATCTCTCCTTAGAAATATTTCAAGGTTGCAAAATTTATAAATAACACTAAACATGATACAAGAGAATGATTTTCTTGTATTTTACTAAGAAACAAAAGCACAGATAAAACATTGAAACAAAGACATACTTGCTAGCTTTTCATCTTCTGCTGAATGTCTTCTCTCAAAGCCTTTAATTTGCCATAATTAAAAATCCCCCCCTTCATGCCAAGTTTGAGGTCCTCTTCGGTTATAATATATTTTAGCCTAACTTAAGAGTTCTATCTTTTATTCACCTTCTCCCATCCTGTATGGGAAATTCAAGGCAAATCAATTGCAAAAGGAGCTAAAACAGTAACTGAAGAAAGTAAGACATTAAAAATTAGAATCAAACAAATGGAAGTGAATGACTCCACAAGACTTCAAGAATCAGTCAAACAAAAACAAAAAAAATGAAAAGATAGAACAAAATATGAAATATCTCCTAGGAAAAACAACTTACCAGGAAAACAGATCTAGGAGAGACAATCTAAAGATTATAGGGCTTCCTGAAAGCTGTAATGAAAAAAAAGAACGTAGACACTATCTTCCAGGAAATCATGAAAGAAAACTGCCCTGATATTTTAGAATCAGAAGGCAAAATAACCATTGAAACAATCCATCGATGACCTCCTGAAAGAAACCCCAAAATTAAATCCCCAAGGAATATCATGGCTAAATTTCAGAACTAACATACCAAGGAAAAGATATTGTGAGAAGCCAGAAACAATTTAAATACTGAGGAACCACAATTAGGATCACTCAAGATCTTTCAGCTTCCACATTAAAGGATCAAAGGGCCTGGAATCAGGTATTCTGAAAGGCAAAGGAACTTGGATTATAGCCAAAAATAAACTATCCAGCTGGATTGAGCATTACTTTCCAGGGAAGAAGATGGACATTTCACCTATTTCTTATGAAAAGACCAGAACTGAACAAAAAATTTGATCTCTAAACACAGAACTCAAAAGAAACATAAAAAGGTAACAAGAAAAAAAACTCTTGAGAACTATATTTGTGTTATGGATATATTTAAAGAATTAGGGTTGATTTTATTATGATATTATGATATGATAATATGAAAAAGAAGTTAGAGGTAGAAAAGGGATAACACTGGAAGAAGAGGAAAAAGGAGGTAAAATAAGGGAAATTATATCACATGTAGAGGCAAAGAAAACCTATTATAATTGAGGGAAACTAGTATTGTGTTAATCTTAATCTCATCAGATTTGGCTCTGAGAGAATAATAGACGTATTTGGTATCACAAAGAAAGTTGTCCTACCTTATGAGGAAAGAGGAGGGAAAGGGGGAAAAGAAAGGGAAAGACTAATAGAAGGGAAAACAGAAGAAGTAAGGGAAAAGTGTAAAAAGGGGGTGGGGATCTAAAGGGGAAGGATTGTTTGAGGGAAGTGGGTATCAAAAGCAAAATACTAGGGAGGAGGGAAAAGGGATAGGAAAGAGAAAAGCATAACCTAGAGTAAATAAGATGCCAGGAAATGCAGAATTAGTTATTTTAACTGTGAATGTGAATGGAACGAACTCTTCCATAAAGCAGAAGCAGATAGCAGACTGGATTAAAATCCAGAATCCAACAATAGGCTGTTTACAAGAAACACATCTAAAGGATAGAGATACATACAGATTGAAGGTAAAGGGCTGGAGTAGAATCTATTATGCTTCAGGTGAACAAAAAAAAAGTAGGGGTAGCGATCCTGATCTCAGATCAAGTAAAAGCAAAGATAGATCTAATTAAAAGAGACAAGGAAGGAAACTGTATCTTACTAACGGGTATGATAGATAATGAAGCAATATCAATACTAAACATATATGCACCAAGTGGTATAGCATGGAAATTCTTAGAAATTCAGAGAGATGCAAGAAGAAATAGACAGCAAAACTATAATAGTGGGGGAATCTCAATCTCCCTCTCTCAGAACTAGATAAATCAAACCACAAAATAAATAAGAAAGAAGTTAAGGAGGTAAACACAATGTTAGAAAAGTTAGGTATGACAGATCTTTGGAGGAAATTAAATGGAGACAGAAAGGAGTTGACTTTTTTCTCTGTGATTCATGGAACTTATACAAAAATTGACCATGTGTTATGACACAAAAGCCTCAAAATCAAATGCAGGAAGGCAGAAATAGCAAATGCATTTTTTCCAGATCATGATGAAATAAAAATCACATGCACTATAAGGCCAGGGGAAAATAGACCAAAAAGAAATTGGAAACTAAATCTCATCCTAAAGAATGATTGGGTGAAATAGCAAATTACTAATTTCATCCAAGAGAATGACAATAATGAGACAACAAACCAAAATTTGTGGGATGCAGCCAAATAAGGGCAAGTTTTATATCTCTAGATGTTTATTTGCATAAAATAGAGAAAAAGAAAATTAATGAATTGGGCTTGCAACTAAAAAAGCTAGAAAAAGAACAAATTAAAAACCCCAAATCATATACCAAACTTGAAATCTTAAAAATAAAAGGAGAGATTAATAAAATTAAAAGTAAAAAAACCTATTAAATTAATAAATAAAACTAAAAGTTGGTTTTATGAAAAAAACCAACAAAATAGATAAACCTCTAGTTAATTTGATTAGAAAAAGGAAAGAGGAAAATCAAATTGTTAGTCTCAAAAATGAAAAGGGAGAACTTTCCACCAATGAAGAGGAAATTAAAGCAATAATCAGGAGTTATTTTGCCCAACTTTATGCCAATAAATTTGATAACCTAAGTGAAATGGAGGAATATCTACAAAAATATAGATTGCCCAGATTAACAGAAGAGGAAATAAATCACTTAAATAGTCCCATTTTAGAAAAAGAAATACAACAAGTCATTAATCAACTGCCTAAGAAAAAATCCCCAGGACCAGATGGATTTACATGTGAATTCTACCAAACATTAAAAGAACAATTAACTCCAATATTATATAAACTATTTGAAAAAAATAGGGAATGAAGGACTCCTACCAAATTCCTTTTATGACACAGACATGGTACTGATACCTAAATCAGGTAGAACAAAAACAGAGAAAGGGAAATTCAAGGCAAAGAAGAATTTCCATAAAGGGGTGTTAACTTAACTGTACACTATTCCTCTAATTTCATGCCAGGTTTTTTCAAGGCAGAATTCTTTGACATTTTACGATTACTGGAACCCATCTCTCCATTTAGGGCAGTACTCCTTCCCAAAACTTCAGAATTGGAATAAACTTTTCCCTGCTTTATGTGGGTAAATCTTCCCCAGCAGTGTGGAAATAAACTTACTTTAGTTGGAAAGAAGAGTGAGATCAAAGAGATTTTGATCTCTGGTGAGTTTTCTTACATAAAGAATTCCCCTTTGCAATTCCCCCTCTAAGAAATAGTGTAGTGGATCAGTGGAAAAGAATTCCCTTAATGAAAGATTAACCAGAGTAATCTTGGGAGTTTTTCAAAAAGACTATCATCCAGGGAGTCAGAGTCCTAACTTGACTTGATTTTCCAAACATTGTGATGGATGAATTCTGAAATGTCTGAGGAAAGGAAGTTTGAGTTTCTGAGCATATTGGTTTATTATGCAATGCATATTAATTGCATAACAGTTTGGGACCAGGCCTTCCTCAGGTTGTCTCTGGACCTGAATATAGAAAGAGATAATTTTATGCATTAAAAGAAAACAAAGCACAGAATACAAAATAGGATGAATAATTACATAATCTAATTTTAATTGGAGTAAAGATTAGGGCCTTTCTGAATTTGGAGGAGCATGGTAAATAGCTGTACTTCCCTGAAATCAGAGAAATATCTTATTTCCACCAAATATCTACATTCAGTCAAAGAAACATAGAAACAATAACTCATTGACCAGCATGGGAATGATTTTCAAATAAGACATATAGGTTGCTTGAGATGTAAAATTGTGAGAAAAATCCTTGCATCAATTTTTGGCTCTGACTGGGTTTCGGCTCAGCATAACCTATGTCCCTAGGTAAGGATCTCTGAGCAATAGGAGAAAGTGCTTCAGTTTCCCAGGCATGTGGGGCTAGGTTTACATAATGCAATACAATTTTCCCACAATCCCCACAATTCTATAACATTTCTCACAAGACAAAATTGGAAGCAGACCTACAATTGAATAGAAAGGGAACTGAATTGAATGATAAAATAGAATCAGTGTATTTCATTCAATATCTACAATTCCTCAGTAAAAAAGCACTAGAATCAAGAATTCTGATAACTGATTTACTTCTCTATCCATAATGTCACAAGGTCAAGAGGAGAACAGATTGATTTTATATGACACTAGAGAAGATTCACTGCTATACTTCTCCCACTATACCTCACTGTGGTAGTTGTATGTTCAGGAAAATATATCATAGAGAGTGAATCCTGCTTTCCTAGTGATGAACATCCTCAAGGCTTCTTTCATGTCCTTGTTTCTTAGGCTATAGATGAAAGGGTTCAGCATGGGGGTGATCAGAGTGTAGATTGCAGTTGTTGCTGTATCTTGGGCTGTGTGAGTGGATGTGGGGCTGCAGTACACTCCAATGACTATCCCATAGAAAAGACAGATCACGGTCAAGTGGAATCCACAGGTGGAGAAAACTTTCTGCATCCCAGTCACAGATAAAATCTTCATTACAGTTTTGAAATTGTGGGCATAGGAGAGTAGTATTCCAATGAAGGGGAGAAATACTATCAGTGCTCTCATTGTGTAGACCATCAAGTCACTGATGTAGGTGTCAGAGCAGGCCAATTTCAAAAGGGGACTGAGGTCACAGAAAAAATGAGGGATTTCATTGTGGCCACAGAATGACAATCAAGTCAGCAAGTTGGTGTGTATCAGGGAATTAGTAATGGACCAAGACCAAGACACTAGTACTAGAAGGACACAAAAGCTTGGAGTCATGACTGTGTTATAGTGTAGGGGTGCACAAATAGCCACATAGCAGTCATAAGCCATGGTGGCAAGGAGGACGCTATCGATCCCTACAAACCAAGTCAGAATGCTTGTGTTGAGCACCCAGCATAAGAGATTGTTCTGTTTTTGAACATATCATTGTTCAGCATCTTGGGAATGGTGGTGGCGGTGAAGTATATGTCAACCAGGAACAAGTTACTGAGGAAGAAATACATGGGAGTGTGGAAGTGTGGGTAAGAACTTATAGCCAGCATGATGAGAAGGTTTCCCAGTCCTGTGATCAGGTACATAAGGAGGAACAGGAAGAACAGGAGCCTCTGCTGTTCTGGTTCATCTGAAGATCCAGAAACTACAGAATTATTTCTCCCTTCCATTCATCTGGAAGCAAATATAGAAATAATGAAGTAAGAATTTAAAACATCCCTTTCATGGTTAATTTGAAAGTTTGTGCTGAATAAAATCAATAAAAACAGAATTAGGAGAGAAATAGGAGAATGGGAAACTGAAATGTCACTATTTATAGTCAGAGATCTAAAATAAACAAAAAGTTGATAGCAACATATGTAACAAAAAGCCTAGCCTCCAAATGAGACATCATAAAATAAGAACAGAAAGTGTTGGTAAAAATTATAAACCATCAATGACCTCATGAAAGCATGCTCCAAAGCAATCAAAGAAATTGATATGCAAATGTAATGAACTCTGACACCCTGATAATTGGCAGAGAGCAGCAAAAACAGACCTGGTCAGTGCTGGAGGGGAGTAGTAGTGATCATTTAAGAGTAATCCTAACTTCATGAATAATTCTGTTCAAAATAAGCTCTTTTAATTTTTTGATCATATTAATATTCAGGTAAATGTTGTCAAAGCTACAAACTAAGTCACCTGGGTATTAATAAAGCCTTAAGAAAATGTCTTTTTTAATTGGTGGCTTTTTTTTGGGGTCTCCCATTCTCTGTTTTCTAGTCTCTTTTAGTTCTGATAGTCCACGCTCTCAAATGTCTCCTGCCTCTGTTCAAGTCCCTCCCAGATCTAAATTTGATGACCTTTGATAGAATCCTATCATAGAATCATTTATCTCATTTCCCCAACTAATAAAACCAAATTCCTCGCACATTGAATTTCATGGCCTTGATCTTTTAATGGCCAAGTTGGGTCTACTCCTTCTATGTATAGAATTCCTGTATATTCTGAATAGGAATGGTAATAGTTCATTATCACTTTCCTCCAATGCTAACCTTTCTCCCTTTTATTGGGATAAAAGAGGGGCAACTTGAATTTGGCATTTTAGTTCTTTTTATAAAGAAACTATCCTCTTCCTTCTTAAAGGAAATTAGTAATAAAACACTATAATTTTAAAAAGTATTTTCATTTTATATTTACTGACATCATTGCTCTTCCTGATAGATATGATCCTCCATATCCTTTTGTTGGTGGCAGGTTGGGGGTGCATTGAAAAGGGACTGTTTCTGGGGGTAGGTAGAGCCATCTTCTTGAATTCAAATCTGTCTTTAGATCCTATCTCTGTGACCCTGGACAAGTCACTTAACCCTCTTTTCCTCAGTTTTCTCCTCTGTAAAATGAGCTGGAAAAGGAAATGGAAAATTGCTCCAATTTCTATGTGAAAACAACACAAAATGGGGTTGTGAAATACTAGACATGACTGGCAAACAACAACAACAACAACAATAACAAAAAACAAACATTTTTTCTTTGTGTTCCCCGACTAGAAAGCTCTGTGTCCTCCCTTCTTCTTCTTGGAATCACTTCTTTTCAATTTCCTTCCAAACTCAGTTCAAGCCACTTTTTATTTGCAGCCTCTCTTGAAGTTTCCATCGGCAAGTATTTTAATTTTTCCAGTGGATTGGGTGTTCATTTTGTATTTATTCTCTATACAATTCTATATAAACATGGTGTCTTCTGAGTCACCTGTCTGCCTCAGTTTTCTCATCTGTTAAATAATAATAACACATGCCTCTCAAAATTATGAAGATCAAATGAGATACTTATAAAGGGAATAGCTATATGTCCAGTAGATAGAGTTCTGGGGCTAAAGTCAGGAAGACTCACCTTTCTGAGTTCAAGTCTTGTCTTACTTTATCTGTAACACTGGATGGTTTACTTAATCTTGTTTGCCTTAAGTTCATTTCCTGTAAGATATGATCTGGAGAATGAAATGGCAAAGTATTCTAGTATCTTTACCAAGAAGACACAAAATGGGGTCACAAATAGATTGACTCAAACAAATAAAAATGACAGACAGTATTTTAAGAATCTTTGCATATTGACCAGTAAGCATGTTATAGTCACTATGTAAATATTAGTTATTATTATCATAGTATCTGTTGCCAATGATAAAATGAAAACTTTCAAGTGAAAAATCAGACTTCTATAAAACTAGTATTTGATACTGTGCTATTGACTGATCCCTATTACTTAAAACATTTTGGATGAGGTTGGTGGTGATGCTATGAATGAGGTAGTTTGACAATGTCTAATCAACATTTGGAAGATCTGCACAACTCCTTGAACCAATATTTTCTAAGTGACCAAATGTATATCATCCAGGATCTTGTGTTTAAATGAATAATGTACCAAAAGAATAGAAAGTTTATTAATATGTTTTCAGATTTCACATGAAAGCTAACTTTTTATCTTTTATTTTTTAAAAAATATATATTTAAGACATATTACTTTATGAATCATTTTGGGAGAGAAAAATCAGAATAAAGGGGGAAAACTATCGGAAAGAAAAAAAACAGAAAAAAAGAAGTGAACATAGCATATGTTGATTTATATTCAATCGCCATAGTTCTTTCTCTGGATGCAGATCATATTTTCTGTCCAAAGTTTATTGGGGTTTCTTTGGATTACTGAACCACTGAGAAGAACCAAGCCTTTCATAGTTGGTTATTGCACATTCTTGCTGTTATTTTGTACAATGTTTTCCTGGTTCTCCTTTTTTGCTCAGTAGCCATTCACGTAAATCTTTCCAGGCTTTTATAAAATCATCTTGTTCACCATTTTTTTATACACCAATAATATTCCATTATCTTCATACCCATAACTTATTTAGCCATCCTCCGATTGATGGGCATTTACTTATTTTCCAATTTGTTACCACAAAAAGAGACATTACAAACATTTTTGTACATGTGGGTCTTTTTCCTTCTTTCATGATTTCCTTGGGATACAGAGCCATTAGTGGCACTGCTAGGTCAAAAGATATACACAGTTTTATAGCCCTTTGGGCATAGTTCCAAATTGCTTTCCAGAATGGTAGTATCATTTCACAACTCCACCAACAATGCCTTAGTGCCCCAGTTTTCCCACATCCCTTCCAACATATATTATTATCTTTTCCCACCATCTAAGTCAATCTCAAATATATGAGATGATACCTTAGAGTTGTTTTGATTTATATTTCTCTAATCAATTGTAATTTAGAGCATTTTTTTCATATGACTATAGATGACTTTAATTTTGTCACCTGAAAATTATCTGTTCATATCCTTTGACCATTTATCAATTGGGGAATGATTTGTATTCTTATAAATTTGACACTTTACTTTACATATTTTAGATGTGAGACCTTTATTAGAAATACTTACTGTAAAGATTTTTCCCAGCTTTGTATTTTCCTTTTAATATTGTTTCTGTTGGCTTTATTTGTGCAAAATCTTTTTAATTTAATGTTCACTTTGTCTTTCATAATATTCTCTAATTCTTTTTTGATTATAAATTCCTCCCTTCTCTAAAGATCCAATAGGTAAATTAGCCCTTGCTCTCCTAATTTGTTTATGGTATCATCCTTTATGTCCAAATGATATATCCAGTTTGACCTTATTTTGGTATAAGTCTATGCTGAGTTTCTGACATATTATTTTCCAGTTTCCCCAGCAATTTTTGTCAAAAAATGGGTTCTGATTCCAGAAACTGGAATTTGGGGGTTTATCAAATACTAGATTACTATAGGCCTTGTTTATTGTATTGTGTGTATGTAATCTATTCCACTAATCCACCACTCTCTTAGGCAGGACCAAATGGTTTTGATGACTGCTGCTTTATAGTTTTAGGTTTGGTACTACTAAGTCATTATCCTTTGTATATATTTTTTACATCAATTCCCTTGATAGTCTTGACCTTTTATTCTTTTTTTAATTAAAACTTTTTATTTGCAAAACATATGTATGGGTAGTTCTTCAACATAGACCCTTGCAAAGCTTTCCATTACAAATTTTTCCCCCCTAGTCCCCTCCCTTCCCCTAGAGGGCAGGAAGTCCACTACATGTTACTTATATTAAAATACCTGACAAGTCGAATATATGTATACATATTTCCACACTTATCTTGCTGTGCAAGAAAAATCCTATCTACAAGAAAAAAATCTGAGAAAGGAAACCCAATGCAAGCAAATATCAATAGAGAGCATGAAAATATTATGTTGTGGTCTACATTTCATATCCCTCTCTCTGAGTATGTATGGCTTTCTTTACTGAACAATTGGAGCTGGTTTGAAACATTTCATTGTTGAAGAGAGCCATGTCCATCAGAATTGATCATTATATAGTATTGTTGTTGCTGTGTATAATGATCTCCTGGTTCTGCTCATTTCACTCAGCATCAGCTCATGCAAGTCTCTCCAGGCCTCTCTGAAATCATTGGCCTTTTATTCTTCCATATGAATCTTGTTATTATTTTTCCTAGTTCTATAACATAATTTTTTGGCAGTTTGATTGGAATGGCAGTGAACAAATAGATCAATTTCTTTAGCAGCTCTGAGCAAGTGTGGCCAGTTTGTCTTGCCTGTGCTCTATTGATCCCATGAGTCATGATTCTTTTACTTTTTATAATTTTCCAGAAGATGGCCATGTTCTAGAGTTCTAGAGTCCATGGAAGAATGCTTGGGCTTAAAATACAATTTCTGCCAGTGAATGCCTTTTCCCTTGTGTTATAATTCCTGTGGTTCCTGAGTGCAAAAGTAATCATTTTTCAGAGATTGGGTAGGTTCTAGGGGAAATGTCCCTTATTACCTTACAAGTATTTTCTCTTTGCAATTTTATTTTGTTTTGTTATTTATTTATTTATTTATTTTTGGTTTAGGGGAACTTCAATGTTCGGTATTTGCTATGTGATCTGTAATTCAAAGATTTCATCACAAACATATTCATAGCCAATTTGTAGAATTCTACTTTTATCTTGTAACAATTGAATTTACAATAATGCTGCTTTGTTTGCATTGCGTTTTTTTTCTTGTGCTCATCCATATCAAATGATCATAAAGTTGGTTTATTATGTGAACGTTTGGTAAAAACACCACTAGTGCTGAAACATTAAGTGCCTTTGTTCCCTCTTATTGTTTCATTCTCACAGTGGGCTGATACTGTCATGGCAAGTACAAGAGTGAAAGAAAGAGGTGAAAGAAATGGTGTTTTGGTGTAACAATAAAACTTACTAATGTTTTTAATCTTGATCTTTGAGTACACTTTTAAAATTATTCTTTGTGATAAAATGGAAAGTATGCATAAAATACTTTTGCTACATGCAAATGTATGAGAGCTATCTTGAAAAAAAGCATTTGTGTTATTAGTTGAGGTCTGAGCAAAATGTGACACTTTCCCCTAGATGCCGTTGTTATCTGAAAGAATGATTTGACAGACCAAGTAAGGTTAAATAGACATGAGTATTTGGTAGACATTTTCTTGAAATGAATTAAATACACTTGTCTCTTTATGGAAGGTAGGAAAAGCAGTGGAACAAGTACTGGGCCTAGAATGATGAAGACCTGATTTCAAATCTGGCCCCAGTTATTTCCTGGTTATGTGTCCCTGGGTATCTCATTTAACTTGTCTGCCTCAGTTTCCTCATCTTTTAAATAAGGATAATAATAACATATACCTCTCAAGGTTATTGTGAAGATTAAAAAATAATAGTTATAAAAGGAGTAACTATGTGGCCCAGTGGATAAAATCCTGGTGCTGTAGTCCAGAAAACTCATCTTCCTGAGTTCATCTTGTTTTAGACACTTACTTGGTCTGTAACCCTGGACAGTTTACTTAATCCTGATTGTCTTAAATTCATTAACAGTAAAATATGATCTGGAGAAGCAAATCTTTCCCAAGAACACTCAAAATCAAGTCACAAATTGTCAGACTTGACTGAAACAAGTAAACAACAACATTTGTAAAGAACTTAGCAAGGTGCCAGGTAATAGTATTGTAGGTATTATATGTATGTTAGCTATTATTATTATAGTATTCATTGCCAATGATAAAATTTAAACTTTCAAGTAAAAATTAAACTTATGTAAATCTTATATTTACTATTGTAATCTTGACAGAGCTCTAATATTTAGAAGACATTTCTGATGAGGTTTGGTTATGACATTATGAATGAGATAATTTGATCATGTCTAATAAAATGTGGGAGATTTGCACAACTCCCTGATGCAATATTTTCTAAGTTACCCTATCCATATCATTATAGAATCTTGCATTCAAAATGCAAGATAGCACAGTGGATAATGTAACAGAATATAAGAAGTTCAATAGCATGTTTTCACTTTTTACATGAAAACTAACTCTTAAGAAATAATTACTTCTTGGATTTTAGTGCATTAAAGAAGAATATCAACAGTTATCTATGAGAATTCTATGAGATTACTCAATTTTCCAACTGTATACTTATATGAGGTTGGATTTTCCTCATCTGTAGAGAGTTTTGCTATAATGCAACATATTCCAAAGTCATGTATGTTAAAAGAAATAGTGTTTGTTCAACCACAGTAAAAAAAAAAAAAACTTTTTCAGGGTCACATTAAAAAAATAGGAATATAACAAAAACATTAGTTTATATGTGTTTGTTAAATAGTTTACAATGACATAAGTACTACAATGAATAGTAAAGTCATCCATTTGATATTGTCAATCAATCTACACTCTGCTTCCTAAGATCTGGGCTGGGTAATTTGACATTAGCAAGAGGAAACCCTTGGTAAGGTCAACTCTAAGGTTATAGTACAACACAGAGGGAAAGGTAGGCTGGAATGAATGGGTGCAGTATCAGTTCTCTTCCATTCATAGCTCCTACTGCATCAGATATACATAATAAACATGTCACTTTAATTTGGAAAAGAACTGAAGTTTGTAAAAGTGGGCACTGGAAGAGTTGTTTCTGGAGTGTAATGCGATACAAGGTGCTATTTTGTTTTTCCCTATGTAGCTTATATATGTCCACATAGGTCTATCTTGATTAATTCACTTGGATGCAAGAACAGATATCTCCAGCAATTTTCCCAATTCACTTTGATTTTTCTTAAGAGGGAAAGCAGGAAGTTGAAGCCAGAGGATGTCATCAGAAAGAAGGTAGAATTTTATCTATCCAATTTCTTGAATACTATTAGTTTGTAGTAACTTTTAGATTCAAATTAAATTCATGAATGCTGTTCATTATTGGGGAATAAGTGCCAACTTCTTCCCTTTTCCCCTTTATGGACCTGAAAAAAGTTAACCTCTTCCAGGTGTTTGGGGGAAATTGAACACTATGCCTGATATAAATTGGTCATTGAAAACAAATTTTATTCTTACATGGAAAAGGATTTGTTAGCAATGCAGAATAATAATAATAGAACATAATAAATATCATTATTACTACAAGCAGTTGAGATGTCAATATTTACATTATCCTTCCTTAAAAATGTTTGTTTTTCTGAACTCTGTCTTCCTTTTATACTTCTTTCTTCTTTTCACTTCTTTCCCTAATGTATTACACATTTCATAAGGCTAAAAATGAATAATCAGTGAAAACATGATTTATCTTATTTTATTTTTTGTTCCACATGATAGAATATAAGCTCCTTGAGGGCAAGGATACAATTTCATTTATTTTGCGTCTGTATCCATAGCAATTATCACGACCTGACATATAGTAAGTAGTAAATGACTAATAAATGTTTGTTAAGTGAATGAATGATGCCATTTCAGAAATATCTGATGCATTATGCATTATGCTATATGATCCCTTAAGTCTCTTCAAATGATGATATTTTGTGATTTCATGAAATGTAGTGCCAGAGAAGTAAAAAAATGATGAAAGGAGCACTTTATCCTAGATCATAGAATTATACAATGATCTGAAAGTAACCTTTAGAATATCTAGATTAGGGCTTCTTGATCTTTTTCCATGAGTGACCCTTTTTTGCTTGAGAAATTTTTGCATGAATCTGGTTGTATAGGTATATAAAATAGGTGTACAAATCAAACATTTGCAGTTAATAAATTCCCCACATTCAATTATGCAATGCCACATGTGACCCACACTTTAAGCTTTGATTTACACTATATGTCTTTTTGTATTTATTTTAAAACTTTATTGAAAATTTTAACATAATTTTAATTACTGAATAGATCTCTTCTCTTCTATCCCAGCCAAAGAACTCTTACAAAAAGGGGGGAAAAAAGAGGAAAAAATATTTTAGCAAAACCAATCAATTCATGAACTGACAATATATCCAATATTACACACCCTTAGTCTTTCACATTTATTCAGGCAAAAGGAAAGTTATATTTTCTTAAGCTTTTCTACCTCCAAGATAGTTCACAGAATTACACATCTATTTCTTCCTTTTCTTTTTTGTCCTTTCCTTTACAGTATTTTAGTCATTATGTTTATTTTTTTTTCTGTTCTGTTTACTTCACGCTAACGTTTCTCTAATTTTTTTGAGCTTCTCTGCATTTTCTTCATACTCATCACTTTTTAAAGGGCAGCATTTTATTATTATTATTCTTATTTTTTTTGTAGTCCACAGTAAATTTCTCACTATGAAGAGTTGACTATAATTGGGAAATATAAATATTTCCTTATCTAATTTGTTCCATTGATTTACCTTTTAATTTCACATGCCAATTTTTTTTGATCATTAACATTTTATGAGTCTAGCAGTACTGCTCCTCTTCTTGGATTTTTTTTAAATAGAATATTCTTAGATGAACTCAATTTCCTCTCATATCCCAAAATGTTACAATAGTCTGTTGCCTATTCTCCCACTTCCAAGTTTTTCTCCACTCCAGTTCATCTTCTATTCCAGTTGTCAAGTTGATATTCCTGAAGCACAAGCCCAACCATGTCATACCCTTATAAATTCTTTTGACTCCCTGTTGTTTTCAGAATCAAATATCAAATCCTGTTTGGTATTCAGAACCTTTCATGAGCAACCCCACTACCTTATCAGTGCTGTTACACATAACTTATCCCCACCTCTCATGTGTTCAGTATTGCAATGACACCATCTTTTTTCTTTCTCTCTCCCTTTTAACAAGCATTCCACTTCCAGACTAAACATTTTTATTGTTTTTTTCTTGTTCCATTATCTCCTTCTTTATCTCCACCTCCTGACTTCCTTTTAGTCTTGGATAAAAGCTCCCTTTCTGCAAGAAGCCTGTCATGGTTTCGCTTAAATGTAGTGCTTTCTTTCTGCTGATTATCTGCATTATATATATTTTGTTTGTCCATAGTTGTTTGCATGTTGCCTCCTCCATTAGATTGTGAGCTTTTTGTTGAATAAAATGTAATAGGAAAAGGAGATTATTTTCAAGGACCTTTTCATCTCTGACATGTTATGATTCTATTACCTAGGTTAGAATGTTTCCTTGGTCACTCGTTAGCTGTATAATTATGAGCAATTATAATTTTCAAGTTCCCCACGTAGGAAAATTATGGAATATCCTCAATTTAGTGGTCTTCCAAGATTATAGAATCTAACTTCTACTGGAGCATGAATACCTTCTATATCACCAATTAATAAGGATATTTTAAATCTTTTCCTTTTTTGTTTTGTTTTGCTCTGTTTTGTTTTCTACTTTTCTTTGTATCCCTAGCACTTAGCATTGTGACAGGCATAAAGGTGCTTAATAAATGCTTATTGACTTGACTTCCTACTCCCCAGAGTCATTCTTTGTAATGAAAGTTTTTTTTAAAAGAAAAAGGAAAAAAAAATCAGCTCAAGCAATGAATACAAGAAAATTATATTATATGTCATCTTCTACACTCAATGACTCTCACCTCAACAAAGAAATGGAGGAAAATGTCCTTTTCTATTTCTTCTGGAGTTGATCTTATTTTTTTGGTAATTTTTCAGCATTGACATTTGATTATTTTAAGGTTGCTATTCTTTCCATTGACATTGTTGTAGCAATTTTAATATAATTTTCCTAGCTTATTTTACTCATTCATATATGAGCCATAAAAGTCTTTCCAGGCATCCCTGTATTCTTTGTTTCTGACAGTACAGTAATATCCCATTGCATTCATGTCCCACCATTTGTTTATCTTATGTGGTACATACAAGATCAGTAGGAAGTTATTTAAAAGATTCTTGTTAATTGGTGCTAGAGAAGAGATTCATGCTCCAGTAAAGGTGAGAGTCTATGATCTTTCAAGTCCATTAAATTGAGGATATTCTGTAACTTTTCTAAGTGGAGATGTAGAAATTGAAATTACTCATAATCATACTGATAAAAAGTGACAAAAGATTGAGGTCATAGAATAATAAAACGTTAGCGATGAAATAGTCCTCAAAAATAATCTTCTTTTCTCACTACATTTTATTTAATTAGTTTTTATTTTTTCTTGATCTTATATTTATCACCTTAATTTCTAGTTGTATATCTACCTTTTCTACTCATTATGCTTTCCTTTGAAAGTAAGAGAAAACTCCAAATATTTCATTTTGCTTCTGCTCTGTTTCTGATCTTCAGGACTGTCCCAATGCCTCAATTGCCCTTTCTCCCTGGAGCTTCCCTCAGAATATTTGACTTTTTTACCCTAAGAGATCACTCTACTCCTGCCATTCTCTTCCCATTGTGAAGTGCCTTCTAAAATCTAGAGAGATAAAGACTAGCTAGGCTTCATTTTCTTTTCAGTTATATTTCTTACTCTCAGAACTTGTCCAATATGCTCCCTTCTTCCCCCCAAGAAGGTATATCTGACTGGTCTTTTGGCTCCTTTTTATGCTTTCCTTTCCACATGAGCACTGAAATTGTTCTCTGATTCCTTTATCTGATCACACTTTATTAGCATTCCATTTCTCCCTCTGCCTTCTTATACCAAAATCTGTGTTTCATTTACATTGACAAGACAAACTCTCAGGTGTTCTTACATGCAATCTTAAATTTATTAATCTTCAAACTCCTTAACAATTTTTCTCCAATCTCTTTAAACTCTAAACCATCAAAATCTACTAAGATACTTTTTTTTAGCAGTTTTTCTTTTTATTCTAAGCTCCTACTGAAAATTTAAAGTGGGAGTTAGTCTTGTTTACTGGGACAGAGAGTTTGGCATCAGTGTCTTAAGTATGAAACTTTATTAATCTTCCCCTGCATACTAAATTCTTTTCATTGTTTTTGGATGTCTGCATTTTCCCCTTAGAAATATTTCAAGGTTGCAAAATCTACAAACAACACTAAACATGATACAAGAGAGAGATTTTCCAAGAAATAAAAACACCAATATAGAGACACATTTGCTTTCCTCCTTATCTCCTACTGAAAGTCTTATCTCAAATCCTTTAATTTACCACAAATATGTCTTCAGTAAAAAAATTCCCTCAATGAAAGATTAACCAGAATTTTCTTGGGAGTTTTTCTAAAAGACTGTTGTCCAGGGAATCAGAGTTCTAATTCAACCAGGTTTAGCTTGCCAAATGCTGTATGGGGTTGGGAGTGGGAAACCTGAAATGTGTTAGGAAATAAAGTTTGAGTTTCTGATTAATTGTTTTATTAAGTAGTATATATTAATTGCGTAATGAATTGGGACTAGATTTTCCTCCCCTTGTCACTGGACCTAAATATAAGGGAAGATGGAATTTTATGCATATATAACAATAAACAGGATAAAAAAAGGACATATAATTAAATAATCTGATTTTTCATTTAAGGAAAGACAAAGGCCTTTCTGGATTGAGAGGGGAGGAGTAAACAGATGATATTCCTAGAAATCAGAGAAAGAGGTATCTTAATACCCCCAAAGTGTCTCTATTCAATCAAACATAGAAACAATAATTGATTGTTACAGCATGGAGCTAGTTTTCATATAAGACATATATATATATATTTTGAGATGTATGATGGTGAGAAAATTATCAATTTTTGGATCTGACTAGATTTCTGATCAGCACAACTCATGTCTTTAGAGAAGGGTCTCTGAGCAATAGGGACAGGTGGTCGAACTTCCCAGTCTTACAGGGTTAAGTTTAAATAATGCTGAAACGTTTCTTTTTTTTTTTTTGCCTTTTGCTGAGGCAATTGAGGTTAAGTGTCTTGCCCAGGGTCACACAGCTAGGGCATGTTAAGTGTCTGAGACCAGATTTGAACTCAGGTCTTCCTGACTTCAGGACTGGTGCTCTATCCACTGCGTCACCTAGCTGCCCCTGAAACGTTTCTTCACAATTCCCCTAATTGAATACCATTTCCTCATAAGACAGAAATTGGGCTATATCTACAATTAAATAGAAAGAAAACTGAATTCAATCCAGAACTGAATCATAAAGTAGGCAGTGTTTTTTGTTCAATTCCCATAATTCCCTCAATAAAAAAGCACATGAACCAGGAATCCTGAGAATAGTTCCAGTTCTCTCCATCATGTCACAAGGTCAAGATGGGAATTGACTGATTTCATGTGATCTTAGAGAAGTCTCACTGAAAACCTTCTCCCACAGCATTGGGGTTGTTGATTTAGGGACCAAAATTCAGGAAGATTTATCAAAGTCTTAGAGTGAATCCTGGTTTCCTAGTAATAAGCATTCTCAATGCATCTTTCATGTCCTTGTTCCTTAGGCTGTAGATGAATGGATTCAACATGGGAGTGACTACTGTGTACATCACAACTGCTGCTGTATCTTTTTGGGTTATGTTGGTGGATGTAGGTCTGAAATACACCCCAATAATTGTCCCATAGAAGAGACAGACCACAGTGAGGTGGGATCCACAGGTGGAGAAAACTTTCTGCTTCCCACTCAGAGATGAGATCTTCATTACAGCCATGAAAATGTGTACATAGGAGATGAGTATTCCAATGAAGGGTAAAATTGTTGTAAGTCCTCCCACTGTGTAGACCATCAAGTCATTGATGAAAGTATCTGAACAGGCCAATCTCCGCAGGAAAGTGAGGTCACAGAAGAAATGAGGGATTTCATTGTGGTCACAGAATGACAATTGAGTTAGCAAGATAGTGTGTGTCAGGGAATTAGTATAAGCCCAGAACCAAGACACCAGTACTAGAAAGACACAGACCTTTGGAGTCATGACCGTGTTATAGTGTAGTGGGGCACAAATAGCCACATAGTGGTCATAAGCCATGGTGGCAAGGAGAACAGTATCAATCCCTCCAAACCAAATGAAGAAGAATGCTTGTGCCAGACACTCAGCATAAGGGATTGTTCTGGTTTTGGATATGTGATTATTTAGCATCTTGGGAATGGTGGTGGAGGTGAAGCAGATGTCGACCAGGGACAAGTTACTGAGGAAGAAGTACATGGGAGTGTGAAGGTGGGGGTCAGAGCTAATAGCCAGTATGATGAGCAGGTTCCCTAGTCCTGTGATTAGGTACATAAGGAAGAACAGGCAGAACAGGAGTCTTTGTTGTTCTGGCTGGTCTGAAAGTCCCAGGAGGATGAACTCTGAGATTGTAGACTGATTTCCTCCTTCCATGTATGTGTCTGTTTGAAGCAAATATAAAATAAAACGAAATAAGAATTTACATTATCCCTTTAATAGTTGATTTGAAAGTTTAAATCTGGATAAAATCAGTAATAACGGAATTAGAATAGAAATGAGAGAGTGGGAAACTACAAAATGTAACTATTCATAGTCTGAGAGCTAAAGTAAACAATTGATAGCAATATATGTAACAGAAAGGCCATCCTTCAAATGATACATCAAAAATATGAACAAAAAGTTTTCAGGAGTATTATAAGCCATCAATGATGTTACAAAAATATGCTACAAATAAATAAAAGGAATAGAAATGCAAATGAAATGAACTCTGACACTCTGAAAGTTGGCAGACCAGTAAAAACAAGCATGGTCAGTACTGGAGAGAATATGAAAACAGACATGAGAAAGCATTATTAGTAGGATGTGATTCAAATGTGGTTGTTTTCAATTTGGAATAATGTAAGGAAAAGGGTAAGAAAAAGAGAGATTATGAATTCCAAATACCAAAGAGAGTTTGTACATGTTGCTGGCTAATAGGAGGCCATTGGAATTAATTGATCAGGGGGATGTTGTCAGATTCATGCTTCACAGAA
Source organism: Myrmecobius fasciatus (assembly GCA_023553655.1). Classification (NCBI taxonomy): domain Eukaryota; kingdom Metazoa; phylum Chordata; class Mammalia; order Dasyuromorphia; family Myrmecobiidae; genus Myrmecobius; species Myrmecobius fasciatus. The sequence goes on from JAJPUD010003895.1 coordinate 187,380, forward strand.
ATAACCTTGGTGAGAATAGTGTACATTCCAGCAGCTTTGCTTTGTGCATGATATTAATTAATTGTTTTTCTTTGTTCAAAGTCAATATTCAATCTGAAGGGATGAATTGAGAAGTGATTGTCATGTTAACAATGCTATCTCTCTATCTTTCTATCTGTACACATCTACCCATCTAACCCCTTTCCCCATATAGATATATTTTGAGAAAATTGTTTTCAAGGTCCATTTTATAAAGTTTACCATAGATACACAAAATATTTAAGGCCCTGTTGGGTTCTAAAAGACTCATTGTGCAGAGTGAATATGCTAATAGTTCCAAGATGAAAAAGCTTCAATTGTAGGAAAGAAATTCTTAAAGTTTTAATAGTTCTGATGAGGTAGAAATGAGGTATATGTCTGAGGAGACCAAAATGGTTCATTGGAAATTCATTAAATACCTCAGATTTTTAAAAGATCTGCTTAGAAGATGGAAACAGGGTAGGGTATAGTTATCTAGTACAAAAGTATGTATCAGTTCCATTAAGTTTTTGTTAGAAATGCTGGTGCTCAGAATAAATTGAGCATAATAGTGTCATTCAATAATAAAAAGGACTTTTTGAAGTCTTTTTTTGGAGAAGAAATTCAAAGAAGGAATTGGATAGCTGTTCAGAGTTGATAGAATGATGAAAATGGAGAGAGAAGGAAGAACTAATGAAATATATGATTTTTTCTTTTTCTGGCAAATTTCATGATCTTTAGTTAAGGAGTTAGTTCTGTAGATTAGAAGAGACATTGTTAAAATGGCGCTAAAAGTCAAGAGAAGTGAGAGCATCTGGATGCCCTTAGCTAATTTCTGAGTGATCAGGAAGTTGGAAATTCTTTGAGCATGACCACTGGAACTTATATTTGTGAAATTGTGGAAAATGGGAGAGATGCCATAGGACTGGATAAAAAATGTTATGCTCATCAAATTAAGGAAGAAGATAGACTTTGAACACTAATGAATTTTGACCTTGACTTTAATTCCTTATCAAAATTTTAGGCATGATTGAATAGATGACATAAAAATTCTGGAAGAGATTTTCTGAACTCATCAGATCTGCTTCATCAGAACTATTTAAATCTTAAGAATTTCATTCCTACAACTGAAGCTTTTCCATCTTGGAACTATCATAGTATTCACTCTGCTCACTTTGTCTTTGAGAACCCATCAGTGCCTTAAAGAGCATTTTGTGTCCATGGTAAACTTTATAAAATGTGCCTTAAAAATAACTTAAAAAACATATTTTATATATGTGTATGTATACACATATATCTCTGTGTGCACTCTCTTGCATGTGCATTTTGTATATATGTGTGTGTGTGTGCATGTATGTATATATATTTATATGTAAAATATTAACAACATTACAGTCATTTCTGACCTCTGGAAGAGAGGTAATGATCATTTGAGAGTTAGCCTAATTTCATGAACAATTCAGATCAAATTAAGCTCTTTTAATTTTTTGATCATATCAATAGGCAGGCATATCATGCCCAAGCTACAAACTCCAGGCACATAGGTATCAGTAGAGGATTCAAAAAAGTCTCTCTTGCTCTCATAGTGGACACTAAAGAGAGTTATTGACTAGATGACTGTACAATGTCACTACTTAGTTTTGGATGGGATGATCTCCCAAATGCTAAAGACATCAGCGTGTCAGTGACTCAGTAAAGTTTATATTTTTAGATTTAATCTTTTAAGAGATTTTCGAATCCTGATTCTGTCATCAGTAATTCTCTGAAGTGTCTTATCATCCCTCAAGTTGATAAGTGTATCATCTCTGAGTTCATCCAAACCATTGATAAAGATGTTGAGTTGACAATAAACCAGGACAATGGTCAGATACGTTGTAAAAAGAATTCCTTATGAAGGAAAGATTAGACTACATGATTTCTTTAGAATTTACCCCCTCTGAGTATCTAATAATGAAGCCCCTATCAATTGGGAAGGACCTGGATATCTTAAAATGGATGATTACTTGTATGGACATTGAAAGAGATATTCTTGTTTTAGAAAAGAGTTTATATCCTTTAATATTCCTCACATCTCTGAGAAGCTTTAATAATATAATCATTGCTCACTCCAGTATAACTCTGAAATGTTAACAAGAGACTTCACATCCTGAGATTTTGTTAATAGATATGAGATATCTTGTTTCACTTGATTTCAAAACAACTCCATGGTTAGTACATCCATGTCACTATAAGTATTGTAATACCCATCTTACTTATGAGGAAATGACACTAAGAGGTTAAATAATTTTTTTCTCTAAAATAAAATTTCTTAACATTTCTTTATCTTGGACTTTTTTTAAAGCAGTAAAGTGAAATCTCTGGATCCTTTTCATAACAAGGTTTTTAAATAAATCAAATAATTGAACACAATGCTGAATTTCAGTTATAGGTTAGTAAAAATAAATATGCATTTTTAAAATTCAAGTTTAGAGTTTCTTTTAAACCTCTCTTTGATGCCTAGGTTAAAAATCCCTGCTATAAATACCTCACAATTTTGTCCTCCTTTCTCCATTCACACACAGAGCTTCTATACTGGTTAAGACTCATTTCTTTTCTTCTAAACTTTTACAATAGTTTTCTAATTAGTTTCTCTGCCTTTAGTCTTTACTCTCTCTAATCTATTTTCAAAAAAATCTGCCAAATTATTATTCCTAAATGCCCATTTGTTCATATCACTGTTCTCTTTAAAAATAACCAATAGCTCTCTATTTTCACTGGATGACACAGTCCCCCATTCCTGGGAGATTATGTGGGGTAAGAGTATAATGTAAGATTTGAATTCATATTGTTCTGATTCCAAGCCCAGTGCTCCGTCCACTATCAATTGCATCTGTAAAGGTACATTAGTCATGGCTCCATCGACAATAAGTCTCTGAGGATTTGAACTCAGTCTTAGCAGTTTAAAGTCCAACATTCTTTTTATTATACTATGTCAACTATAATAAAATCCTTTGAGTTGCAATGGTAGCACTCTTTCATAACTTCCTCAAGGTAACATGAGACACTTAATTTTTGGATTATTCGGTTGGGATGAGATGTGCTGGGAAAGGGAAACAGAAAGAGAAAATCCCAATTGAAAATCATAAACGGACAACTTCCCTGTTCCTGTACAGAAATTCTACTCTTCTCTAAATCTTCATATTAGGGAAATAAAGGCAAAATTATGTCACAGAAAAAAGGTGTGATGTATTATACATGAAAACTAGATTTGAGTCCCAGATCTTCCAGGTTGTGAGACCCAGATAAATTCATTTTTGCATGTGATATTTGAGATGCTTTAAGTAGCTAGTATCTAAAATTCTTTCCATGATTGGTATTCCATTATATAAGTTCCTATTTACCTTTGATATTCCTGTTTTAGAACATTTTTAAGTACTTTCAAAACCATTAGAGATCAGTCTTCTCTGTACTTGCTGTCTGTCTCTCTGCTTTTTTTTAATTTGTGGCCTCTTTCGGGTCTTCTATTATCCATTCTCAGATCTCAGCCCACACTCTTAGATGCCTTCTATTTCTGTTCTTTGTTTTGAAGTTCCTTCCTGATCCTTTGACTTTTGATTCAATCCCATCATAGAATCTTTCACCTCATTTCTCCAACTTACAATTTCTTCACACATTGGATTCCATGTCCTTGTCTTCCTGTGGCCAAGTCAGGTCCAGCCTCTTTATGTCCAGAATCTGCAAATTCTGAATAGAGATGGCAGTGTGGTTCATTATCACTTTCCTCCTATGCTAATCTTCCTTTCTGTTACCAGAAGAGAGGGAAACAAGTTGATTTTGGCATTTTAGTCCCTAAAGGACTTTTTAAAAGAAAGAAATTATCACATTCTTTCATAAAGGAAATTAATAGCAAAGCACACATGATATGTATTTTTCTCATTTCAGTGTTATATTTTCTGGCCTCATTGTTCTTCCTGACATGTATGATCCTTTATAATTTTTATTTGGGGGCAGCTACATGGTGTAGTGAATAAAGAACAGTGTCTGGAGGAAGGAAGACTTATCTTCCTGAATTCATTATGGCCTCAGATACTTACTATGTGAACCTGGGCAAGTCACTTATCCTTTTTTGCCTTAGTTTCCTCATCTGTAAAATGAGCTGGAGAAGAAAATGGCAAACCTCTCTAGTATTTCTACCAAGAAAGCTCAAAATGGGGTCATAGAAAATTAGACATGACTGAATTACAACATAACCACAACAATCTCCCCTTCTTTGTCCCTTTGCATTGGCTAAGTTTGTTGCTTAGAATGCTTTAGGTTTTTTCTTCCTCTAGGAATCCCTGGTTTCCTTCCAAACTCAGCTCAAGTCAGTTTTTACTTGCAGTCTTTCTTGATGCTCTGAGCATAAGCAAGTATTCTACTCTCTCCCAGATAGTGGATGTTCATTTTGGAATTATTCTGTATATACATCTATATATGTAATTCTGTCTTCTGAGTCAGAATGGAAACTCCTTGAGGGTAGGGGCCTTTTGATGTTTTTCTTCATATCTCCATCACTCAGCACACAGAACCTGGCACACCATAACTTCTTAATAAATGTTGATTGATTCTAAGTCATCTTTCATTTTGAATATTCTGTGTTCTATATCCTAAGGTCACTTCTACTATCTGGGTGGCCCAGGGGATCTGACTTTAGAACTAGACTCTGACCCTTTCTGGCTGGGTGATGCTCGATAAGTCACTTCATCTCTGTCTGTCTCAGTTTCTTAGGTTGTAAAAAGAAGAAAAAGGCAGCACTTACCTTAAACGTTTGTTCTGAGAATTAAATGCTAGCCTGGCACATAGTAGGTGTTATAGAAATGATTATTGCCTTCCATCCCTCATCTTACTCTAACATTTGAAAATTTATATGCTAGTCTTCCCCAAATCTGACATTGTATCTTCTATGTCATAATGTCCTTCTAATTTTGAACAAATGTTCTAAGATCCTTTCTAGTTCTATGCCTCTGTGATGTACTAGGTGTTAAATTCTCTTTGATCTTGAATGTTTAATATTGCTTAAATTATTAAATTCCTTAGAATCTTGATGTCTTTTCATTCTAATTTTTTTCCCTAAGTTCTTTCTCATATGACATTTCAGTTGTCCTCTTCTTCTATGTTCTTAAATCCTTTTTAGGATTAAATTTCTATGATTTCATGTTACTCAGTCACAACACTGCTTTGAGTGAAATTTCTTCCTTGAAATAAACAGTAAGTGCCTTCTATAGATCTTCCTACTTGATTGTTTGATCTCAAGCTTTTGTTTTATTCCTTACCTCACCTCATCTCCTTCTTACAGTTGAGAGTTTCAGTCAGGGAGCTAGCTCAAGCTGGGAATTGTTGCAGATACAAGAGGTATTGAGATTTTGGAGGAGGTTGTGTGCATAAAAATAGGATTCAGCTTGGTGTCCAAGGATGGGGGAATTAGGAGTATTGTAGGTGCTTTTCCAGGAAGTCCCTAGACTGTAGGATCTAATTCCCAGAGCTCCTTGTTAGAGAGAAATGTTGAAGTAATTGTCCATTTTCTAGGCCAGCCCCTTAGCACTGGAGCTTGTTTGAGGGAAGATGTTGCCCCAAGTTCAATTTATTTTCATTACACTGCTGTTAGAAATATTGAAATCTCTCTGTGTTTCTAGATCTATTCTGGAGAAGAAACATCAGATTTCACAAGCTAGAACATAATCATTGCATAAGGAATGTTTTGTGGTTACTCTTCCATTTTGGTGCTTCCCTTTTGTAATTCTTTTCATTTTCTGTGCATTATTGATTTTCTTTTGATCCATTCCTTTAGTAACTCTAAGCAGGTGTGGCCAGTCAGTGTTGCCTGTCCTCTATTGATCCTATGAGTTGGAGTTCTTTAGCTCCTTATTAGTAAATGCTTGTGTGAATGAATTATTGATTGGTGCTGTTCCAGAGATTTCTGCTGCACTATGCATTATAACACATGATCTCCAAAATACTTAAAAGTACTTTTGTTATTATATGAAATGTAGCCCCAGAGAAGTTAAAAAATTTGCCCACAGCTAGGAGTAATTAAAGGAGCACTTTATATCCTGCATTGTAGAATTATACAATATCAAGAATGAAAGAGACCTGTAAGCTTCTTAACATTTTCCCACTTGTGACCCCTTTTCACCAGAGAAATTTTTATGTGACTCTGGCTATATGAATATATAAAATAAGTATGCAAATCAAACATTTACTCATAATAAATCATAATTTAATGACCCCCACATTTAGTAATGTGCTTCCTTATTGGGTTGTGACTTACAGTTTAAAAAGCTTTGATCTAGATTATATCTCAATGTATTTGTTTTAAAATTTTACTGACAATTTTTTTTCATAATTTTACTTACTGAATATATCTTTTCCCCCCAGTAAATAATCTCTTGCAAAAAAGGAAAACAAAAAGAAAGAGAACAAAAGTGGTTTAGCAAAACCAACATCCATCAACTGACAATATATCCAGTACCATATATCCATAAGCCCTCACCTCCACAAAGAAAAGAGGAAGGAGCATTTTCTCAAATCTTTCCAGCTCCAAAATTGTTCATTAGAATTATACATTCTGATCAATTCTGATGGACATGATTCTCTTCAACAATGAGGTGATTCAAACCAGTTCCTATTGTTTAGCGATGAAGATAGTCATCCAGAGAGAGGCCTGTGGGAACTGAGTGTGGACCACAACACAGCATTTTAACACTTTCTGTGAATATTTGCTTGCATTTTGTTTTCTTTCTTAGGTTGTTTTTTTTCTCTTTCTAGATCTAGATTTATTTTTCTTGTGCAGTAAGATAACTATATAGATATGTGTACATATATTGGATATCATATAATTTAACATATTTAACATGTATTAGACTATCTGTCATCTAGGGATGGGGTTGGGGGAAAGGAGGAGAAAAATTTGGAACAAAAAAATTTGCAAAGATCAATATAGAAAAATCACTCATCTGTTCTGTAAATAAAAAGCTTTAATTAATAATAATAATAAAGAAGAATTATACATCCTTAGGGGCAGCTAGGTGGTGCAGTGGATAGAGCACCGCCTTGAAGTCAGGAGGACCTGAATTCAAATCTGTCCTCAGACACTTAACACTTCCTAGTTGTGTGACCCTGGGCAAGACACTTAACCTCAATTGCCTCAGCAAAAAAAAAAAAAATACACATCCTTCTTCCCTTCCCTTTTTCTTTGTCTGTTTCAATTTGCATTATTGTAGTTATTATGTTTTTTTTCTTTTGCTCAGTTTATTTCACTCTGATGAGTTCCTATAACTTTTTTTGTGCTTCTTTGAATTTTCTCTTGTATTCGTCACTTTGTAAAAGGCAGCAATATTTTGTACTTCCTAATATTTCCTATTATAGAGAGTGGATTCTAAGTGGGAAGTGTACGTTCTTCCTTATCTAATTTGTTACCCTGATTTATCTTTTCCCTTTCATCAGTGCCAAATAATTTTATTCATTAACACTTCATGAGTCTAGAATTCCTATTCCCCTTTCATTGATATATTTTTTTAAAATTTTATTTTATTTGCATATGTGTGGGTAATTCTTCAACAATAACCCTTACATAGCTTTCCGTTACAAATTTTTCCCCCCAACTCCCCACCCCTCCCCTAGATGGCAGGATATCCACTACATGTTAATTATGTTAAAATATTGGCAAATCGAATATATGTATACATATTTCCAAACTTATCATTGTTGTGCAAGAAAAATCTTATCTACACAAACGATATATCAGATAAAGGAAACACAATGTAAGCAAACATCAATCAAGGAGTATGAGAATGTTATGTTGTGGTCCACATTTCGCATCCCTCTCTCTGGGTGTATATGGCTTTCTTCAGTGAACAATTGGAGGTGGTTTGAAACATTTCATTGTTGAAGAGAGCCATGTCATTGATATATTTTTAAAAAATGGATTTTATTCTTGCATTTTGTTTTTCTATGAACTCAAGTTCCTCCCATATACCAATTTATTACAATAGCCTGTTGCCTATTTTTCCTCCTCAAAGTCTTTCTCCATTCCAATTCATTTTCCATTTAGATGTCAAACTGATCTTCCTAAAGCATTGATCTGACCATGGCACTCCCTTATAATTTCTTTTGGCTTCCTATTGCTTTCAGGATCAAATAGGATTTGGTATTCACAGCCCTTTATAACCTACTCCACTACCTTAACACTGTAATGACACCATCCTTCTTGCTTCTCTTCACATAAAACACTTCACCTCCAGACTGGAAATTTTTACTGATTATGCCCTGTTCCATTGCCTCTTTTTTCATCCCTGCTCCTGGCTTCTTTTGAATCTTGAGGCAACAATCTCACTCTGTAGAACAGGGTGCTAAATCTCCCTCCCCTTATCGAAATTGACTACTCAGAGGCATCTCCAGATATAAACAGAAAGCATTTATTCAATTCTTTCAAGAAGTGATCCAAGCACATCAACTGGACAGTCCACATGGTGTATGGAACATGGCAGAAGTAGAGAATGGAATGTATAGCAGAAAATTTGGGAGCAAAACCCCCCTTTCCTGTTGATCTTTATATTCATTAGATGGATTGAAAAGGAAGTACCTTTGACCAATGGTCAGCAATGCTGTCTACTTCTTGGAGGTCATGTGACTTCCTGAAGCTTAGATCTAGGGTTTGACCTTTTCTGCCCTACACTCCTCTGAGAATAGGGACCACATTACTCATTAGACCTAAGGCCTGAACTAATGTGAGAAATCTTCACTTATCCTATTCAGCCCCTCCTCTTTATTTTATACCTTTGAAGATTTCTAACACCAGTCCTGATATATTTCTTCCAGTGGGACATCCTTGTTATCTAGGCCTTCAGACTTGTTCCTCTCTTCAGTTTTAACTGTAACCCACCCTCTACCATTTAAAACCTGTACAGGGGCATTATTGAATAAGTCCATGTATAGGAAGAGTCCAGTCCAGGTTTTACTTGAAACCTATTCTCTGTAAGGACACAGAGTTGAAAGCATTGATTCATTATATCCCTTAACATGAATGAAAGACATGTTCAAGATAAATTCAGAATTGAATTCAGGATGAAGAACACATGTAACAGGAACAAGCCATCACAACTATGCTATTTATGACTTATGATAAAAACATTGTTATTGTCAGTTACTACTATTTACTCTGTTATGATAAATACATTGTTATTGTCAGTTATTGCTATTTACAACTTTGTTATGAAAAATACATTGTTATTGCCAGCTACTACTATTTACTCTGTTATGATAAATACATCGTTATTGTCAGTTATTGATATTTACAACTGTTATGATAAATGCATTGTTATTGTCAGTTACTAATATTTACAACTCTGTTATGATAGATACATTTTTAATGTCAAACAAATGTTGAAATATGGACTAAACATTAACCCTGCAATGTACATAGTGCCATCTGGAATAGCTGGTGTTAATGAAACAGTAGCTTAAAAAGTATATAAATTCTGGCTTCTCAGATTTATAACCGAAAACTGTTTGACAGATTTTCTGCTTGGCTCATACATATTCATCACACTCACACTCTCAATATTCATTGGAGCTGGAATCCAACAAGAACCAACATTGGAATCAGTGGACGCTTTTATAGAGACCATTTTAACTAAGGAATCTTGAACTATTCTAGTGATTAAATGCATCATTCAAGATAAACAAGTGGGTAATAGGATAATGCTGCTTAATTCAATGAGCAGGATACAGAGAACCTGCTTCCACTAACTCCCAACATTTGCCTTGAAAACATCATCACAGACCAATAAATTGGTATCTAGCAGCCAGTGTTATTCATGGAACTACATAGCATTGTTAAGGCCCATTGGCTTTCCACTATTCCCACCACAAGCAATCCAGACCCCAATTAACTTGTGACAAAGGGATGAAGGTCTCATCTTCTGGAGCTGTTTCAGGCTGATAAGGGATGTAGAGTTGACCTTGCCTAGTGGGGTCTAGACTGAGGAGGGGAGACACATGACTTGTAGGTGACAGCAGCAGCTTTCAGGGGGTGCTGAGTGTCAGAATCAGGTATCAGGTGATTTCAGGTTGACCAAGTAGTTGGAATTTCATGGCTTGGTATCTGGAAGAAACAGCTCTCACAAGTAGATTAAAAATACAAGGACCAAAAATGAGCAATAAATAAACAAATGAACAAGTAAATAAAACAAACAAAAGTGGAGTTAGTATGGGGGTTACTAGGGACAGTAACCAGGAACCCCACCCAGAGGAATATTGGAGGGAGGAGACATGAGGCTTTCATGAATATCTCAATCCAGACAGCTTTTCCTAGAATAAATACCAAAAACATTTCCCCCAAATTCCTGCTTTTGTTTCCTCAAAGGAGTAAGGGTAGTGGGTGGAATAGTGTGGTCCTATACACAGTGAAAGGAGTGTTCAGGTGGTCTGAGATGCAAGCACCATAATGTTTAAAAGATTTTACAAAAACCTGTTGGGTAGAGAGATAACATGCAGAGTGGAGATAGTAATTAATCTTAAGTGAGTATTATCTCCTTTCTCACAAGGGAAGACTTTTACCCAATTAGTAAAGGTGTTGACAAAAATCAAAAGCAGTTTGAAGCCCTTGAAAGGGGGCTTCCATCTGTCAGTATGTACCCCTCCTCCAGAGAGACTTCAGGCTGAAGGGGTTTACCAACTCTTTCAGAATTTACTTGACACAAACTGGGCAGATCTGGTACATCTGTTTAATTGTTTCTCTTAGCTTGTGACTACTGAAAATAGGCTTCTCAAGTCATTGGAGAGTATTTATTTTCCAAATGAGTAGCTTGGTGTAGGCCAAAGAGAAGTTTCCACTGGCTGACTTCTGGGATTAAAAGTTGTCTTAATGTGTTTGAAACCACTCAGAAGGAGAAAGACTGTACCACTTTTCTTTAACAAGGGCTTATTCCTGGGAGCTATATGAGGGAGTATAGGAGTCAGGAGTTGGAAAATTATAGGTGCCATGGTTGGGAATAAATAGGCAGTAGCACGGGCAGCTGAATCTACAAGCCTGTTTCTCTTGGCCTGAAGTAAATTCCTCTTCTGCTGTCCTTTACAACACATAACAGAAACCTTTCTAGATTCAGGGACAGCTTACAGTAATTTTTCTCTTGAATACTTAATGGGGGAATGTTTGGTGTCTAAAAAAATAAACAAACAAATAAATCCCCTTTCTTTCCATATAGCCCTCATGAACATGCAAAACATGAAAGGCATATTTGGAGTATAATTCTTTCTAAGCAGTTACCTAGACCACCCCTCCTCTGTACCATTTGTCAGGACTTCCTTTTAACTTACTAGGTGCCACAGTATTTCTTGGTTCACCAGACATGATCCCAGGATCTGATTCAACTTAAGGATAGTCCAACTACATAGGCAGTGGTTACACAAAGTGCTTACCACTCGATTATGCAGGCATAAGTTACCTAACTGTCTTCTTGCCCTTGGATTTCTTTGGCTACAATCTCTTAATAGGTGTATGCCCTTGTATTAGAACCTTCAGTCATCTCTCTGGGAAGTCACCTGATCCTGGACTAGCCCCCACAAACTGTGTGGCACGGGATGCTAGACCCCCTCCTCCCTTATCCAAATTGACTACTCAAAAACATCTTCAGATACAAACAGAAAGTATTTATTCAGTTCTTGCAATAAGTGGCCCAAGCACATCAATTGGACAGTCCAGCATCATATGTGGCACATGGCAGAAGCAGAGAATGGACTATATAGCAGAAAAAAATGAGTCCTCCCTCTCCCTAAACCCCGCCCCTTGCCCCATTCCTGTTGATTTTTAAATTCATTGGATGGATTGAAAAGGAAGTAACCATTGACCAATGGTCAACAACACTGTCTATTTCCTGGGGGTCACATGACTTCTTGAAACTTAAACTTAAGGTCAGATTTAGTCAGAAATCTTCACCTGTCCCATTCATCACTTTCTGCAAGAATCCTGTCCTGGTCTCTCTTAATGTCAGTGCTTCCCTCCTGCTAATTATGTGAAATTGATTCTTTCTATATATTTTGCTTATCCATAGTGGGTTGCATGTTAGAATCTGATGTTAGACCCCATTAGATTGTGAGCTTCTTTAGAGCAGGGATTGACTGTTTGTTTTTTTTTTTTGCCATTCTTTGTGTCCACAGCACTTAACATAATGCCAGCCACATAGGTGCTTAATAAATGCTTGTTGACTTACCTTGACTTTCCTCCTCTCAGAGAGTCATTTTTTAAGAAAAAGAAAAAAAAATCAGCACAATATACTGACCCTTCATCTCAGTAAAGAAGTGGGCAAAAATATATTCTACTTTGTTCTTATCTTGTTTTTTGTAATTTCTCAGCATCCATTTTTGATTATTTTGAGATTGTCATTTTTCCCATTCACACTATTGTAACAATTTTAATATTGTTTTATCTCATTTTCACTATGTATTTGTTCATGTAAGCCTTTACAGGTATTTCTGTATTCACTTCTTCTTACAATACAGTAATAATTCATTATATTCATTTCTCAGTTTATCCAATATGTGGTACATACTGTACTTGTGGTATTTAAGAGATATCATTAATTGGTACTCTCTTCCTCATTGTCTCTTATCATGTAGATGCATTCTGCCACTATTTCCCCTTTCATTGCTATCTCACATGATGAGGTGACCCTTTGTCTTGACAAAGATAAGCAAGCCCTTTATGTGCATAAGAAATCCCATTCCAACCCTTCTTAATTAGCAAATTTCTCTCTCTACCATCCCTGTTCTTTCCCCTATTTTTAAGTTTTCCATGTCTACTAGGTCATTTCTTCATAGTAAGTGCTTAAAAATGCTTGTTTCCTGATGCCTGGAAAATTAAAAAAAAATTTTTTTAGCTAAAGCAACCAATACACTTATGACTTCATCTATCTACAATATTCCATAGCCCAAATCTCCCATTTTTGTAAAGAAGAGAGGGTAGCAGAGTTCCCCAATTCTTTTTCTTTCTTTAAAAAACTTCTTATTATCAAAATATATACATAGATGGTTTTCAATATTCATCCTTACAAAACCTTGTGTTACAATTTTTTTTCTCCCTCTCTTCTCTCCCACCCCCTCTGTTAGGTATCAAGTAATCCAATATATTATCATGCTGCATAAGAAAAAAAAATCAGATAAAACAATGAGAAATAAAACCAAAAGCAAGCAACAACAAAAAAGTGAAAATACTATATTGTGATTCATGCTCTATTCCCACAGTCCTCTCACTGGGTACAAATGGTTCCCAATTTTTTTTTTATAAATACACAGAATTCAGGTTTCTCACTTTCATTTACATGATTAGAGTAATGTATATATTATTCTATTTTCTACTTTGCTCTGCATTAGTTCCTAAGAGGCTTCCTACATTTGGCTAAACTCTTTATTGTTAGCTTTTTTTTTTTTTAGAGCAGCAGTGTAGCATAGAAAACAGATGAATATGTCTTGAAATCAGGAAGGCTGGGATTCAAGGCTGTCTCTTACAATGGAGACTCTTCAGTGATCCAGGAAAGTAAGCCTGTAAGTTGCAGAATTTAATTTTATCCAGCTCTATAAAGTAGTCCCTATGTAGTTGCCTCTTCATTCCTCATAAAAGGAGATTGAGCACAGAAAATTGGGTGATTGCTCAGCTAAGAAGTGAGTGGAATGAGGAGAAATAAAGCTCCTATGACTTTTTTATTTCATACATCACCACTAGTGTAGGTAAGAAGTGAGCAACTGAATTTATGAATTACACTTGGGAAGTTTTATTGAAAATTTATTAAACCTTGGATAATTGTTTGAGATACAGGCAGTCAGGCCCAGCAGATGTCTACAGTCAGAGGGAGAGATGTGGTTTTCTGCTGAAAAGCATCCTCAGGGCTCTTTTCATATCATTGTTCCTTACACTGTAGATGAAAGGATTCAGCATGGGGGTGACTATAGTGTACATCACAGCGGATGCTGTGTCCTTTTGGGCTGTATGGGTGGATGTGGGGTTGAAGTATACTCCAATGACTGTTCCATAGAAGAGACAGACCACAGCAAGGTGGGAACCACAAGTGTTGAAAGATTTCTTTTTCCCATGAGTTGATGGGATCTTCAGGATAGCAATGAAAATGCACATGTAGGAGATGAGAATGCAAATAAAAGGCATAACAGCTGTCAAGCTTCCTACTGTATACACCAACAAGTCATTGAGTAAGGTGTCTGAGCAGGCCAACCTTATGATCATACTGAGTTCACAGAAGAAATGAGGGATTTCATTGTGGCCACAGAATGAAAGTTGGGTCAGAGAGACAGTGTGAATCAGGGCAGAAATATAGGCCACAAACCAACACACTGCTACTAGAGAGGCACAGACTTTTTGGGTCATGATCATGGTATAGTGTAATGGGGCACAGATGGCCACATAACGGTCATAGGCCATGGAAGCAAGAATAACACTATCTATTCCTCCAAACCAGAGGAAGAAGAACACTTGTGCCAGACACCCGACATAAGTAATTGCTTTATTTCCAGATATGTGGTTAATCAACATCTTGGGGACAGTGGTGGATGTGAAGCAGATGTCAACGAGGGACAAATTGGTAAGGAAGAAGTACATGGGGGTGTGAAGGTGGGAGTCAGTTCTAATGGCTAGAATGATGAGCAGGTTCCATAGCACTGTGATCAGGTACATCACCAGGAATAGGAAAAATAGAAGTCTCTCCTGTTGAGGCTGGTTTGAAAGGCCCAGGAGGATGAACTCAGAGATGCTTGTTTGATTTCCTCTTTCCATGGGTCTGTTGGGAAAGGAGATGAAATTAGAACAGCTCATTTCAAGTTCATTTGAATATTTTCATAAGAATAAAATCAATAAAAATAGATTGGATGACAAATGAGATAATAGTGGGAAAGCATTTGATTGTATTAAAGAAAATGTCATTGCTAAAAGTCTGAGATATAAAATATTTAGGGAATTGAGAAGAATTGATTAACACAAAGGACATTCTTCAAAAAATTTCATTCAAAGGATGAATTTATCTACCTGTAATTTTTCACTTAATCTCTAGGGTTATATTTCCAATTGCCTATTCAAAATCTCAAATATGTCCATAGTTGAATTTGTTATCTTGCTAATAAAAACTCCCTTTCTTTCCAACTTTTGGATTACTGTTGAAGATATCATTTTGTCAATTTTATAATCTAGGTGTCATACTCTACTTCCTGTCACCCTAGCCCCATATCCAATGTTTTGCCAAGTCCTGTTGATTTTACATTCATAAAATCTCTCTTTTACACTGCCTTTTCTTCTTTGACTCTTGCACCACCTTGGAGAAGTCTTTAGTCACTTCATACCTTGATTTGCTTGTTGGTTTCCTTTTCTTACTTAACTTCTGCTCATCTTTCACTGAGCTGTCAAACTGATCTTCCTAAATATCATGTCTTACCCTTATTTAACTAGTCAAATGGTTTCGTTTCACTTCTGGAAAAAATAGAAATCATCTATTTAGTATTCAAATGGCCCTCTCCCATCTTTCCAGTCTTCTTTACCACACTTCTGCTTTACATCTTGTGGTCCAATGACTTCAACCATTTTGCTGTTCCTTACATAAGATACTCCATCTCCAAACTCCAGATACTTCCACTAACTGTCCTCCTTTCCATTCTCTCCCTCCTTATTTCCACCTTCTGACTTCTTTGGTTCCTTCAAGTCTTAGCTAATACCCCATCTTTTACATGAATATGCTCTCTCCCTCTCCCCTAATTTATTGCTTTCCCTCAGTTGATTATCTACAATTTATCCTTTACTCTTATGTGGTTTGTATATAGTTTTTCATGTTGTCTTCTGATTAGACTGTGATTTCTTGGAGATCAGAAATTAAAAAAAATTTCTTTGTATTTCTAGCATTTATCAAGATAAATACTATATATTAATAAATCCATTTGCTAAGGATCAATGCAAAGAGAAAGAGAAACAATACTCATGCAATTGTTCATTATAGACTACCTATCCTCAAGGCTTTGGGAAAATGATCTCAACCTTGGTAGAGAGACATGAAAAGGTACCCTTTATCTGTCTAAAGCACAACAGCTGATACATCTTTTTTTTGGCTTATTATAATAGTAATTTTATTTTAAAAAAGAATGCCAAGAATATGTATGATTCTGAATATGATTATAATCAAAATGGAGAAAATGGTTTTTGAGGTAGAAATTATGGTTATCTTGAGATGATGTGATCATTCTAAATTAAAATTTATGAAAAAGGACACACAATGAAAATTTTATCTGATTCATATTGTAGATCTTAAACAAGCAAATTTCAAAGGGTTCTGAAAGTTGATTTGTATCCCAGGATTTAATGTGCTACAAAGTAAGGAGGAATGGGAATGACTCATGAATTAAAATTTTAAAATACAAACATTTGTGAGGAGAAAGAGAAGAAGTAATTTTCTGAAGGAACCAAAAAAGAAACAAAGAAAATGCACTGACCGCCATATATTGTGGAAATATCTTTTCAGAAGATGAAAGCAAGATCAAGTAATGAAAAATGAACACAAATGTGTGCTCCAGTTCCATGAAAATATCAGGAGTCCCAGAGAGTAGAGTGATCTGAGTATGGTGGTGATATGCAATAACGAATTGCAGTTCAGTCATTTACTGTTGTGTTTGACTCTTGGTGACCCCATTTGGGGTTTTATTGTCAAATATACTGGAGTGGTTTGCTATTTCCTTCCCTAGATCATTTTATATCTGAGGGACTGAGGCAAATAGGGTTAAGAGAATTGTATAGGCTAACACAAATAATATCTGGAGGCTGGATTTGATTTCAGGACTTTGCTACTCTGTTCCTGGATCTCTACCCACTGTGCCAACTCAGTGCCCCCCAAAATGAAAAAGGACTTTTAAAGTCTTTTTGGAGAAAGAGGAAGACTAAACCAAGGATAGACAGGTCATTCAAAGTCGATAGAACAATGAAAATGTCTGATTGTTTGTAACAATGTCTTTAATCCTTGAAAAGGACCAAAATGGGCCCACTATGTTGAGGGCAAATTATAGTATGTCCCACTGTGGCTGATCAAAGCAATATGAACTCGGAAGGTTATATCACAGGTCAGAAACAAATAATACCTATGAACATTTGGGGTGGAAATGAAAATACACAAAAAATACACACATCGAAATCTTTACTTTTGTTTTTTTCTACTAAATGGTATGAGGTATGAGGAGAAAGTTCAGAAGACTAGAACAAGCATGTTTAATATAATGGTGTAAGTCAAGGTAAATGAGGGGATGTGAAGAGAGCATCTGATGGCACCCTGAATTTTCCAATCAATCAGACTGGATGTATTATATCACAGGGTCCTGAAAGTGTGAGAAAATGTGAGTACTGACAGCATTTTTTGAGAGATTGTGAAGAAAGGGAGAGGTGTCAGAGGAGAGGATAAGAAAAATATAACTGTATTATAAGAAGCAATGAATACAGAGATGCCTGGAAAGGCTTACATAAACTTACTAACTGTATGACTCTTGGAAAATGATTTAATATTTCTGTGCCTCAGTTGTTTCATGTGTAAAATGGGAGTAATAGCATCTTTTTGCAGGTTTGTTGTGAGAATCAAATGTGCTAACAGAGATAAAGTGTTTTATAAACCTTGAAATGTGAGAAAAACACTATTATATTATTTAATTCATATGACTTTGCTTAGAAAAAATTGAAGAATTGGCAAGTAAGGTGTTTTGAGGTGAAAGGAATAATTTTTATTACCAGATGATCCTTTGTTTGCTGGGTTTTTCTATATCAGCTTCTAGAAATCAGAAACCTTTAGACAGGGATATTATTTCCATAGAAGGGCAGAGTACTCCTACATACTGTAGGTTAACACAGGTTAGAATAAGTTCTTAAATGTGAGCCATGTTCATGAATATAACGCTCCCATTTGCAAATTCCTGATGATGATTGACTATTCAGAACAATAATCAAGTACAACTGAATTGGAGAGAAAAGATTCTAACAAAAGTATTATGTAAATATCAGAAGTTGGGGAAAATGTATTTCAGTCTCTCAATGAGCAGATGCAATAGGGAGCATTGATATTAACTCATAGGACACAATGGATATAGATGGAAGAGGAAAATAAAATTCTTCCTTCTGAGTAACAATTTAATTTTAATCTGTTTTAAAGGAAACTTTCAAAATACTTTATTGCACAGTTAACTCTTCTACTATTGAAATGCCCATTTTCTCCATTTAAAATCCAGACTTAATCAATAGTGTTCAACAAACTATATCAGTACTGATCTGAACTACTATTTTCCTGTCACTGATCTTTGGTTTTTCCCCTTTCCCCCAGTGCCTTCAGTCTAACATGTTGGTAGCACAAAAGAAACCAGAGGCAATTACAATTATGCCCTAGAGCTACTTGCAGGGACACCTTCCAATGAAGTATGTGACTGATAGTATACGGGGTTCATATGATTGGTTAACCCACCTGGAGGGAGAAAGGTTAATCCAAGCTACAAAATGCTAAAATATTAACAAATCAAGACTAAGTAAATAGATGTTAGTTTCTCTGGAACCACCCAAAGCAAATTCTAGATTAGAATCCTGCTTACTCAGCACGTTTGTTCTGAATTAAGAAACTGAAGGTCAGAAATTTAAAGCAAAACAAAATAAATAAAACAAAATAAAGTAAAACAATAAAATAAAATAAAAACTCAATTATAAGAATTTTTTAAAATTACAGAAATTCTTTTTATGATTCCTTTTAGGACTCTAGTGAATGAACAACTAATTAGAATTATCTTTTATTCTTTTCATTTTGAAAACAGTGAATATTAATATTAATCTTATCTGTATGTATGCATATTTAATCCAAAGATGTTTTTGAAACTAATTATCTTGGTACAATAATTTACCATTTGTTCATTAGTCAGTTTTACCTCTGTGCTCCCTTTTCCTATACAAATGTTAGGCAAACATTTCAACCAGATAGAAGGGAGCAATTTGTTCTATAATGAAGGCTTTGAATTTTGGGGAATGAGGAAAAACATCTAAGTATATTTAAATAATAATTTTAAGCTTTTGGGTCAAAGAATGCATGTGCGTTTTTAATTTTCATTTTTTTAAGATTATGGCAACTTCAAAGTTGGAATTTTGGAAGCTTCATCTTTTACATATCTCATGTACAACTATCTATAATATATTTGTACTATATGAGGTACATAAGAGTGTAAATTGTATTTGGTTCATTTATTTAGTAAATGCTGTTTAATCCCAATCATTCCCCATGTGTTTTTTTTGGGTAATAAAATGCATGTGAATGTTTGTGAATGAATGTGCAATATGTTTGAAATCATATCAAAAGACTAAACTTTATGAAGCCTCCATAGAATTAAAGTAGTGGTAAAAAATGGGATGAGATTGCCCTTCTGAATTTAATGCGTGTGACAAGTTATTTTGCAAAAATATTACTTTTGCTAAATTTCTCATGGCTAGTCAAATGAAATTAATGATAAATTGCTAGCTATAATCAAAAGATGTATAACTAATGATACTTCATTGGCTCTTTTGATTGTTGAATATTTGGTCATCTAAAAATCTTTCTGGTGGTGCCTGAGAAAAGAATTGTGTTCATTTTAATCTCTTATTAACATCTCTAATTGCTCACACAGAAAGAATTTACATCTTTCCAATGTGTTCCCTAAAAGAACTTTAGAAAACTGATTTCTAAATGAAGACATTTTTATTTTTGGTCCGTCAAAAATTTACATGACATTGTTACTATATTTAATGCCTTTAGTTGACATGTTTCCCTAATTAAGAAATTATTGCTTATTTCAAATTTTCTATCATCATCATCATGTTTCACACTAAGCATGCAAATCTCTCAAATATACATTTTGTTATAGATCTTTTGAGGAATTTGGACATTTTGTCCTATCTCCCAGAAAACTTTTATTCTGTGGTTACTAAGTCTTAATATGATTAGTATTTTGGAAACAATTTCTTTTCCCCCTAAATTTCAGTTGAACTCCAAAATACTTAAGCAATCATAAAGCTAAGTTGTCTATATGCTGAATATTTCAGTACTATCAAAGCAAAATATTCTTGAAGGATAAGAAAAGGGTACTTTGTATTATGTTTCCCTCTTGGAACCAGGAACTTTCCTTTATATATCTTTGATTAGATCATTTTTAACTTCATAAAATGGATTTTCATAAGATTATTTCCAAAAGAAATACAATTAAGTATTTTGTAGTATGGTTGAAAATAACTAAAATGTACTTGAGAAAAGATTCATTTTTGAATTTTAATTGTAGTGGATTAAATATTTTTGGATGAATTATGGAAAGAGATTGGATGGGAAACATATTTTGCAGTCCTATCAATAAAGTTAAAAGATAAGAGAAATGTAAGATAAAAGAAATTCTGTGTTTCAATTCTAACAATTTACTCACTCAAGTCCCTTTTAGCATAAAGTGTCTAAGATTTTTTTCACCACATTACTTTGTATGAGTTTTCTCCCTTGAGATGAATGGAAAGTGCCTTCTGCAGATTTACCTACTTGGATATTTCGTCAGAATCTTCTATTCTGTTGTTGAAGAACCCAGCTCTGGTGTCTTCCCACTTTTGCTTCCCATAGATTGATCAGAGACTAGGTAAACCCATGAGTTCTTCCAGGAGAAAGAGGGCTTGTAATGTCAACTAAAGTGGCATGTATTATAGCAAGCATCTGGTCTGCCACCTAGGAAAGGTGAGTAGGTATCATTGAAGGTGCTTTTACATAGAGTCCTTGGACCCAAGGCTCCAATTCCCTTAGGTGATTGTTAGAAAATAATCCCAAGTAATTTTCCATTTTCCACTCCAGTCTCTTTGGACTTGGCTTCCTGTGGGGAAGAATTTGAACAAATGTGTCCAATTTATTTTCACAATACTGCTTGTGATAACAATTCTAAGAACTCCCTGTGTTTCTAGGCCTCCTCCAGGGAAGAGAACTTTGATCTTAGAGCATTGAGCTGAAACAGATTTTAGCATACAGCCTACTGAAAATCAGGACTGAGACAGAACTCAAGACAGATTTTATCTAAACTTTGATTCAGAGTTTTCTTGAGCACACAGCACTACATAACCACAAATTTGAGCTGGAAGAGATCTGAGACCACCTGTCTAGTCTGAATGCCTTATTTCAGAATTCAAGAAATGGAATTTTTGGGCAGTTATGTGACTTGCCCAAGGTCAAAGAGATAGCAGAAATCAGTTGTAACCATGGTCAGGATCAATGAGTTTCCCACTAAAATGCAGTTTGTCTAAGTCACAGCCATCGTCCACAGTTGCATTATGTTCTCATTTTTGTGATTCATTACTTTCTTTCTTTTCTTTTTTTTAAATGCAAAAAAGGAATTTTTTATTACATTAAATTAAAAAGGTTTTGCACAAATATAATAGCTAGCATTTATATAGCACCAAGTAAGTGCCAAGCACTGTGTTAAACATTTTACAAATATTTATCTCATTTTTTTATTAAAGCATTTTATCTGCAAAACATATGCATAGGTAATTTTTCAACATTGACCCTTGCAAAACTTTCTGTTACAAATTTTTCCCTCCTACCCCCACCCTCTCCCCTAGATGGCAGAAATTCTAATACATGTTAATTATGTTAAAATATTTGACAGATCGAATATGTGTATATATTTATACAGTTATCTTGCTGTACAGGAAAAATAAAATAAAATAAAAACCTGAGAAGGAAAACATAATGTAAGCAAACATCAATAGAGAGTGAAAATGTTACGTTGTGGTCCAGATCCCACAGGCCTCTCCCTGGGTGTATATGGCTTTCTTCATGTGATTCATTACTTTCACCCAAAGAAATTGGGAATTTCAATATCTAACAGCAGCCCAGATGCAGCATAGTGAAGCACCTTGCCAGTGATTCTGTAGTTCTGTGGCCTCATTTTATAATGGAATAAAAAGGGGGCTTCAGGGTCACATAGCTTGCAGTATAAGTTAAAATTCAACCTCAGGCTCTCTGTTTCTAAATCCATCACTCTTTGGATGGGTTATGCTAGGTAGTAGTGGATAGTCAGTAAATTAATCAGTTAGGTAGTCAATGTGCTAAATGCTAGGGATATAAAGAGGGACAAAAGATAATTCCTGCTCTTAAGATGCTCACAATGCAATGGTATAGAATACTGGTTCTAGAGTCTGGAAGATTTGAGTTCACATTTGCCCTCTAATACTTCAAAGCTGTGTGAGTGTGGTAAAGTCATTTAATATCTATCTATCTCAGTTTAATCAATTGCAAAATGGTTATAATAGTAGTATCTACCTCATTGGGCTATTTTGAGGATCTAATTGGATAATACAGATATGTATATTCCCTGGGAAAAGGTTGTAAAGGGCCTGATGACCCTTTCATGTGTGCCAGTGGAAGGCAACTTCTCCCCTTTGCTGTACCTACCATTCTCATTTCCCATTACCTTCAATAAAAAGAGCATCTAGTGTAATGAAGGGCAATCTTTCCTCTAAATGTGGACCTTTAATCTCTTGCTATGCCTGTTTTCTGAGGGAAGGGGAAGAACATTTGTAGGGAGTAGAGAATAGAAATCTTCTCTTTCCTTCATATAGATGCTGAAATGACAATTCTTAAGCCCATAACTTACCATATGGCCTATAATCCCCAGTAATTTATCTAAGATAAAGGACATGTGAACTAATCCAACCATTCTGTGGAATTTCACAATGTGGAATTGCACCTAAAATGTTATTAAACTGCCCATACCTTTTGACCCAGCAATACCATTAGTAAGTCTATTTCCAAAAAATGATTATGGAAGCAAAAAAAATAACCTATATGTTCTAAAATATTTACAGGAGTTCTATTTGTAGTGGCAAAGACCTGGAAATTGCACAAATGCTCATCAGTTATGAAATGGTTAAACAAGTTTGCATGACTGTGATGAAATACTATTGTTGTATAAGAAACAATGAGCTCAATAATCTTGGAAAAACATGGACAGATGTGCTTGCAATAATGGACAGTGAAATGAGAAGCACCAAGAGAAAATTGCATATAGTAATAACCATGCTTTTTAAGTGCAACTTCAAATAATTGTCATTTTTTTATTATCAATAACCAAATTAACTATAACTCATAAATAGAACTATACATAGAATGATTTTATATATTTATGTTTAATCGTAGTCATCTCTAGAGCAGAGTGTGAGGAAAGAAAACAAAAGAAAAAAGGAATTTACATAATAAGTTTTTCATGCATTTAAAAGAAATAGCAAATATTTTAAATAACAGATTTGTGGTTTCTTTTCTTATTTCCTTTTCCTCTGAGTACTTTATTATTATGGAAATTCTTGTTTTATTCATAAATTAAAAAGAGAAAAATTTAAAAAGAATCCTTCAGCTATGTGCATAGAAATTTAGATTTGCACTGACTCCTTGGGTGTGGCAATTTTGTGATTTTGAATAATGCAGTCATTTTATTTGAAGTGTTTGTCCTTCAGTTTGATCAGAAGATATAAAAATGCTTCTTGAGATCATGGATGGAATTAATGCTATGAAATTCAGATTCATATAATGTAAGCATGGGATGGTGATAAATATTTAACAGCAGGAACTCTTGGGGGGGATGTGCACACAACTCATTTTTAAGTTTAATCTGCGTTATCAGTATTTTCTTCAGCCCTTTCTTAAGAGCAGACAATCAATATAACAATAAATCAAGTTCTGATTTGTAGCAAAAGAGAGGATAAAATATATATACCTCCAAATGGCTATTATATTTCTTAATTACCTGGCTCCAAACTATCTTTCTAGGCTTCCATGTATTTTTGACACAATGATAATGGAATTCTGAAAAGAGACACAATAACATTGGAGTTTCAGACTTTTCTAAAATCAGCTTGTTCAGCATTTTTTAGAACAATAATATTCCAGTTTTATTAATCTCCTCTTTTATTTTCAGAATTTCCAGTTTGGTATTTAATTGAGGGTTTTTAATTTGTTCTTTTTTTAGCTTTTTAAAATTTAAGTTCAATTCATTACCTTTCTATTTCACCAATTTTGTTTTTCAGGGCATTATATCCTTCTTGCAATAATCTCAATTCATTTCCCCATTTTTCTTCTAACTCTCTTTTGAGATTCTTTATACAGTCTTCCAGAAAAGCCTTGTGAAATGGGGATCAGGTCATGTCTCCCTTTGTAGCTTCCTCTGGAGTTGCTTTACCTTTATGAACCTCAGGTGCTGAGGTCTGTCTTCTTTGCACAGAAACACCAAGTGGGGATCTCTTGGGTTGGATGAGTTTGGCTAGAGACTCAGCAGGAGCCACAGAAAGTTTCTCCTTTCAGATAGCAATGGGGTTTGGATCTAAGTTCAGTAAGACAGAGAGAACTTTGGCTGATTAAGAATGCCAGGCCTAGTGCTGGAGAGACTCAGCTTTTGGTGAAAGGGCCCTAGTATGCACTGTTAGTGTAGAACCAGAGGGTCAGGGAAGCTGCTTGCTGCAGGCAATTGCAAAAGTGTGGAACTTTTAGTTTGGGATTCCAGATCAGAGGGGAGAGCTGAAGTGAGACTAGAAGCCCCCCCCCCAATCAGAGGTAATATTAATTAATAATAAAACTCACACTAATACTTCTTATTAAAAAAAGGGTTTTGACAAAGAAGAAAAAAATCATATCATTGAAATTTCCTGTGGGAATAGAGAAGACCAGGGTTCATCTTCAGAGGATACTGAAGTAAAAAGAGCTTCTTCTTCTCTAAAGAGTAATGTTAATGTGTATGTCCTTTGATCCAGCAGGGTTTCTAGTGGGCTTGCATCCCAAAGAGATCTTAAAGGAGGGATAGGGATCCACATGTGCAAAAATGTTTGTGGTAGATCTTTTCAGAGTGGCAAAAAACTGCAAACTGAGTGGATGCCCATCAATTGGAGAATGGTTGAATAAATTGTGGTATATGAATGTTATGGAATATTATTGTTCTATAAGAAACGATCAGGAAAATGACTTTATAGAGGCCTGTAGAGACCTATATGAACTGATGCAAAGGAAAATGAACAGAATATGGCAACATCAATATTATACGATGATCAATTCTGATGAATGTGAGTCTTTCCAACAATGAGGTTATTGATGCCAGTTCCAATGATCTTGTGATGAAGAGAGCCATCTATACCCAGAGAGAGGACTGTGGGAACTGACTGTGGATCACAACATAACTTATTTTGATGTTGTTCACTTTCCTTTTGTTTTCTTACTCATTTTCCTTCCTTTTTTATCTGGTTTTTCTTTTGCAACAAGAGAATTGCATAAATATGTTTACACATATTGGATTTAACATATATTTTAACATGTATAACATATCTTGGATTGTTTGCCATCTAGGGGAGGAAGTGGAGGGGAAGAATGGGAAAATCTGAAACACAAGGTTATGCAAGGGTTAGTGTTGAAAAATTGTGCAAATGTTTTGAAAACAAAAAGCTTTAAAAATATATGAAAAAGAGTAATCTTAAATGGCTCTCTGTCCAGAGAATTTATAGAAGACCTCAAAAAAGAATGGAAAGATCAAATGAGAGACATTGAGGAAAAATTAAAAAAAATCCAGGAAAATCAAGATTATGAAAAAATTGGTTAGCCAACTAGAAAAAGAGCTACAGAGTCAGGGTCACACAGCTAGGGAATGTTAAGTGTCTGAGACCAGATTTGAACTCAGGTCCTCTTGACTTCAGGGCTGGTGCTCTATCCACTGCACCACCTAGCTGCCCCAGAGCTACAGTGTCTTAAAGATGAAAATAGCTATTAAGGAATGACTGAATATGTTGTAGCCTATGAAGGTAATGCAATACTCTTGTTCTATAAAAATGATGAATCAGCTGATTTTAGAAAAGCCTGGAAAGATTTACATCAACTTATTTTGAATGAAGCAAGCAGAATCAGGAATACATTGTACACCACAACCAGAAGAATGTGTGATGATGAAGTATGAAAGACTATGTTCTTATCAGCATAAATAATCCAAGGCAATCCCAATAGGCTTTGAACAGAAAATGCCATTTATATCCAGAAAAAGAACTATGGAGATTGAATATAAATCAAAATATGCTATATTCACTTCTTTTTTTTTTCTCTTCCAAAGCTTTTCCCTTTTGTTCTGATATGTACTCACATTGCTTTCATTATCTTGAATGAAATTATGGATAGTTTCTGTGATTTGTTTCTTGACCCACTCATTTTTTAGAATTGGATTATTTGATTTCCAATTGGTTTTAGTCTATTTTCCTGAGACTTTTTATTGAATATAATTTTTATGGCATTGTGGTCTGAATTGATTGAGTTTTTTATGCCCCAATACATGGTCAATTTTTGTGTAGGCTCCATGTACCACCAAGATAATTGTGTATCCCTTTCTTTCTCCATTCAATTTTCTCCAGATGTCTATCATATTTAAGATTTTCTAGGATCTTATTAAACTCCCTAATTTCTTTCTTATTTATTTTGATTTTAGATTCATCTGCTTTTGAGAGGAAAAGTTTGAGGTTCCTCTCTAGTGTACTTTTGCTGTCTATTTCTTCCTGTAACTGGCTTAATATAGTCTGTAGAAATTTGTATGCCCTACCATTTGGTGCATATAGATTTAATATTGTTACTACTTCATTGTTTATGGTGCTCTTTATCAAGATGTACTTTCCTTCCTTATCTCTTTTAATTAGATCTATTTTTACTTTTGCTTTATCTGAGGTCAGAATTGCTACCCTGGCTTTTCTTTACTTTAGCTGAAGCATTATAAATTATGTTCCAGCCTTTTACCTTTACTCTGTATGTGTATCTCTATGTCAAATATGTTTCTTGTAAATAACATATTGTAGGATTCTGTTTTTTAATCCATTCTGATATTTGCTTCTGTTTTATAAAAGAGTTCATCACATTCACATTCAGTTATAATTACAACCTCTGAATTTCCCTCCACCCTATTTTCTCAGTTCTTTTCTTCTCTCTTATCACCCTCTCTTTAGTAGTGTTTTGGTTGGTTGGTTTTTTTTTTTTTTTTGATCCACCCCACTTACTACCTTATCTTGTATCACCATTCCCTCCTTTTTTTTTTTAAATCTGTTTTTCCCTACTGTTTCTTCCCTCCCTTCTATCTATCCCCTCCCTTTTCTTTCCTCTTTCTCTTCTTCTTCTTTATAGGGTTTTATATATTTCTATACCCAACTGAATGAATAAGTTATTCTTTCTTAGAGCCCAAACTGATGAGATCAAACTTCAGACAATGCTCATCCCCCTCCTTTCTCCTCCACTTCCTTAGATTTTAATAGGCCTTTTGGGCCTCTTCATGCAATCTAATTTGTCCCATTATACATCCCATTTCCTCTTCTTCCAATACAGACCTCTTTCCACCCCTTAATGTCTTTTTCTTTGATATCCTCACATCAGAGTACATTCATAATCATACCTTCTGTCCATGTGATGACGCCTCTGTCTGCCCCTGTAACAGATACAATTCCCAAGAATTACACATATCATTTTCCCATCTAGGGATGTAAATAGTTTAACCTTTAAATAAGATCTATATTTTCCCCTGTTTACCTTTCTATGCTTTTCTTGAGTCCTGCATTTGTAGATTAAACTTTCTGTTCAGTTCTGTTTTTTTTAATAGAAATTATTGAAAATATCTTCTCTTTGAAGATGCATCACCTCTCCTGAGAGATGATGCTCATTCTCCCTGGATAGTTAATTCTTGGTTGTAATCCCAGGTGCTTTGCCTTCCCAGAATATGGTATTCCAGGTCTTCTGAACCTTTATTGTAAAAGCTGCCAGATTCTGGGTAATTCTGAGTGTTGCTCTTTCCTATTTGAATTATTTTTGACTGGCAACTTGCAGTATTTTTTCCTTGAGATTGTAGTTCTGGAGTTTTGTAACAATATTTCTTTGAGTTTTTCTTGTGGGATCTCTTTGATGGATTCTTTCAATGAGTATTTCCTCTTCTGTTTCTAGAATATTTGGACAGTTTTCCTTGCAGATCTCTGGAAGAATGCTATCTAGGCTCTATTTTGGTCATAGTCTTTAAGTAGACCAATAATTTAAAAATTGTCTCTTCTGGATCTATTTTCCAGGTCATTTATTTTTCAATGAGGTATTTTCTTTCATTCTTTTCATTTTTTTTAGTTTGTTTGACTGAGTCTTCATGTCTCATAGAGTCATTTGCTTCAATTTGCTCCATTCTAGTTTTTAATGTGTGATTTTCTACAGTTAGCTTTTTAAAAATCTTTTTTCCATTTTGTTAATTCTATTTTTGAAGGTGTTGTTCTCTTCAGTGGATTTTTTTTTTCCATTTGGCCAGTTGTATTTTTAAAGAAATTGCCTTCCTTTCCAACCTGTTGACACTCTCTTGCATATCTCTTTTTTTTATACTTTTATTATTTTCTTTTTAACATCTTTTATGATACCTACCAAAAGACTCTTTGGGCTTGAGACCATATCACATCTCTCTTTGAGATTTCCTCTGTGGACATTTTGTCTTTGTCCGAGTTACTATTTTGTTCTTCCCTATCACCAGAGTAGCTTTCTACAGTCCTGTTCCTTGCTCATTTTCTTTCCTTTTCTTTTGGTATTTTCTCTCTCTCTCTCTCTCTCTCTCTCTCTCTCTCTCTCTCTCTCCCTCTCTCCCTTTAATTTTATGGTTGAACTCTGCTGTTGGGGTAAAAGTGGATGCTTCCCCAAATTTCCTGTGCAGATTTGACCTTGGCTTTGAGTACAAGGCTCCCTGTATTTTCAGGGTGTAATTTTACCTTCTTTTTTCAGGGAACAGCCTGGTTTCTCAGATTTTGCCTTCTGAGCTAGTCCTGAAGGCTGTCTTGCTGATAGGCTCTTCTACAAAATGGAGGGTCTCAATTGCTGAGTTACTGTTATTAAGACACTCATCAGCTGGGCTGAACACTCTTTTCACTACAGTGAGACTGACTTTTCCTGAAGTTTTTTGAATCTGTCTTGAACTGGAGAATGGTTTCATTCCATCAGACATTGTTCAGCAACTTGATTTCATGCGGTATTTAAGGGAAATTGAGAGAGCTGGTACAGCTTCCTGGCTTAACAACTTCCTGACTTAACATAATGCCAGGCACATAGAGGCTTAATTAATGCTTATTGACTTAACTTGACTTTCCATCCCTACGTGAGTCATTGATTGTAATGAAGGCTTTTTATAAGAAAAAGAGAAAAAAATCAGCATAACT
>JAJPUD010003896.1:0-32373 GCA_023553655.1 Myrmecobius fasciatus
AGAGAGAGAGAGAGAGAGAGAGAGAGAGAGAGAGAGAGAGAGAGAGAGAGAGAGAATAAATATAGGGAAGGCTGAATGCTATGCAAAACATATTTTACCTAAGGATATACAAAAATATTTCTTACCATTTTTTATGCCATCACAAAATTGGAAACTGGAGATTCCATCAATTGGAGAAAGTCTAAACAAGTTTCAGTATTTGAATGTTATGGAATTATTCTGTTGCATGAAGTAAAGAAGAGAATGCTTCCAGAGAAACCTGGGAAAAGTTAACTAAGGGGACAATTTATACCATAATATCTACCATAACAGCAATATCATAAAGATAAATAACTTTGAAAGACCTTTAAACTTTGATCAGCATAATGATCATCTATGGTTCCAGGGTACTCATGATAAACAAACTATTCATCATCTAATAGTGAGGTGAAGTAATCAGTAAAGATTCAGATTTTTTTAAAAAATAAATTCAGTGCAGGAATTTGTTTTTCTTGACTATAGATAGAAATAATAGGATAATAATAGAAGTAATAAGTGAACTTTTAAGAACAGTTATAGGAATAATAGTGATGAAAAGCACGAGGATGAAATGAAAAAGAAACTATGAATGTAGCCTATGGTCTATTTTTTAATGTTTTCTTTGAACTTTAACAAAGGAAAAGAGAATTATTAGATAGGAGTTTAATGGAGCAACATAAAACTTGAGTAACTTTGTAGGTACAAGGAAGAAATCAATACAGAAAGACTGGAGATGAGAAAGAAAGGAAATATAATCAATGAAGCATGATTCCACAAAAGTTGGGCAGCAACAAAATCATGGCCACAAAAGAAATAAGCTTTGGCAAGAAGAAGCAGCTTATCAACTCATGAAACCAGAAAGAAAGAGGATGGATAAAGATATAAAGAGGTTTTGAGTTAAGGAAAGCAATTAAATGGATTTTATAGATGTAAATAGATAGATGAATAAATAGATACACATATGTATGTTTGTATGAATATATATGTGTATATATATATATTCATATGTATGTATATATATATACAGAAATAGATTCTCTAATTCAGACTAAAAAACTTTGAAGAATTTCCTTTTTTATTCAATTTGGAGAGATTTCTATATCATTAGACAATCAAATTCCTATTTGAGACAATTATCAGTTTAAAAGAGATGTACAGGTAGATTCTACATTTTTTTGAATAGTCTTAAATGTTTAATCCTCTCATGTCAGACAATGGTCTTGAATTTTCATTAGAACTGACCAGAATGACTCAATAAATGAAAGGCTAAAAGATTAAGCTTAGCTGCACAAAGCAATACTCCTGCCAAAATTTCACATTGCATGAAACAAAAGACATCTGGATAGGGATTCTTTGTCTGAAGCAATTGAGATCCAGCTGTTCAAAACATCATTTAGGAAAATAAGTGTTTGGGGAGGGAATTTTTCTCTTGTTTCTTGAAATGGCAAGAAATAAAGAAAAAAAAAGAAAGGATTAAGATCAGGTATAGAACGAGTAGCATAATCTCTGTAATAGTGTACTGAATGAGAAATGACAGTCCCTCTTAAATCTTTAATTTCATGTAACTATGATTTGGAAGTTCATTTTCATCATTGAGTATCTACTATATTCTAGATTCAAAGTAAATAAGTACAAGACATTTGTGATCTCAGAAGGCTTACAATTGAATCATGGGGAAACATGACTATATTTAAAACAACACTATTATAAGACAGTCTATTGTAGCATAATTCATACATGTGCATACATTTGAACATGAATATATATATATAAAGCCTGTGATACAATTTCTATATTAAAGAAATTAAAGATAATAAAATTAATTTTTCCTAATTCAGATCTTCACACCTAACATGTGGACTTTCTCATTTCCCTTCTTTTCTCTTTCTTATTTTCATGTTCCTTCATATTTTCAAGATTAATAACTCAAATCTATTCCAAATCCCATTCTACTCACCATTTCCAGGCCTTCTTCTCTAATGTGAATAGCAAATAATGTTTTCTATATAAAACCTCTCCTCAAATAATGCACTCTTTAATTTCCTTATGCTTTTCAATTTTGTATATATTTATGTTTATTAACTTTATTTTTATTCTGCATATATTTGTTATATACTTATCTTTCCATTAGAGAAAGTTTTTAATCTAATGTTAGTGTTTAATCTAAGGTTAGTAAATAGGGATTGTTTCTTTCTTTGTACTGATATCCACAGTGCCTAGAATGATTCCTGGCACATAATGAGCATTTAATAAATGCTTGATGATGGCTGATTAATTTATCCTTTCATTGTTAATCTTACAGAATG
Source organism: Myrmecobius fasciatus (assembly GCA_023553655.1). Taxonomy (NCBI): domain Eukaryota; kingdom Metazoa; phylum Chordata; class Mammalia; order Dasyuromorphia; family Myrmecobiidae; genus Myrmecobius; species Myrmecobius fasciatus. Next base: position 2,325 of record JAJPUD010003896.1, read on the forward strand.
TGTGATTTTTTCTACTTTTTCCAAAACCCTTTGCACTCTAATTTCCACCAGAATCACCATTCTTCTCTTCATACCTGATCTCATCAACTCCCATGATTCTCATTATTATCTCTGTGGAGATGTTTCTTGGATTATTTTTCTGGCCCTAACCTCTTTCCTTACTTCCAGTCTTGCATTACTAACCCCCTATTCGATTTCATGAATTAAACATCCAATCAACATCTCAAACTCAGCACACCAGAATTCATTATCCTTCTACCCAAATTCTTCTCTTTTTTGACTTTCTCTGTCAAGGGCAACACTATCCTACCAGTCATTAAGGCTCACAACCTAAGTCTCCCATTTCTGCCCAGTCACAGATCCCATGTATCCTGTTAGATGTCGTCTTCTTATTTCTATCTTACCTATATCTCTCCCATATTCTCCCTTCTCTCCACTCATTCGAGTGTCATCTTGGTACAAGCCCTGATCACCTCACACTTGGATTATTGTAATATCCTCTTTGCTGGTCTCTTCCCAATCCAGTACCTTCTCCACCAAGCTGGCAAAGTGATCTTCCTGAATTGCACCTCTGACCATTTCTATTCCCCACTTAATAAACTCAGCAACTCCCTGGTAATTTCACAATCAAATATAAAATCCTTTGTTTGGTTTTTAAAATCCTTCATAATCTGGCCCCTTCCTGCCTTTTTAATCATGTTACATTTTATTCCCCATACTAGCAACACTAGCCTTCTTGTGGTTCAATCTAGCAACACTGATCTTGCACACACCACTCTATCTCCAGATTCCCCCCCCTCCTTGTTTTACTGAATGACCCCTTAATGTCTGGAATGCTCTTCCTCCTTACTTCCTCCTTTGTCTTTCCCAGCTTCCTTTAAGACCTGTGTTCTACAAGAGAACTTTTAATGTTCTATTCTGTACTCCGCACTCCTAGGGCTAACCTTCCAAGATTACCTCCAGCTAATACTGCATATATGTATAAATACACATACACACACATACATACACACGGCTATTTGTATATTATTTCCTCTCATTAGAATGTGAATTCTATGAGAACAAGCAGTGTGTGTGCCTTATTTCACAGCCTCTGTGCTTAGTAATAGCCAGCACATGAAAAGAATTTAATAAATGCTTGATGACTAACAGAGTGACTACCAAAACTACCCTCCTTTAAATCACTAATAGTTACCAATTGTAAATCCAGTGACTTTTCCCTTTAATTTTCATTTTCTACAGTATTTTCCATAATATATGGCATTTCCTGTCCTACTATATTAACTTGATCGAGTCCTGCAAATTCTCTGAACTGTAAGAAAAAAAAAAAAAAAAAAAAAAAAGGAGGTTGGACCAGAAGACCTAAACTCCCATGAATGAATGATTGAATGAAAAAGTATTTATTTAGTGCTTAATATATGACAGACCTTGCACTAACCACTGGAGCTATAAATACAAAGAGGAAATGGTACTTGTCCTAAACAAGTTCATACTCTAAAAGTTGGAGACAATATATATAAGTTCTTTGGGTATAGGAAGCCTCCAGAATGATAAAGGAAATCAGTGCTCCACTATTAACACACCCACACTCTTAACAAAACTATAAGCCTGGGGTCACACATCCTTTCCAAAACCATAGATCTGGGGCTGACTAGATATAAAGGACTCCTATCAAGGCACAGCAGCAACAGAGAAATAGGGCAAGAAGTTGGTTATGATGAAGATCTGGCTCAGTTAATATAAGAATCATGATTTTTAATATATTTAATAACAATGTCAATATAATTGGTTTCCTTTGTAATACTTCCTATTTCATTCTATAAATTTAAGAAGGGGTCCATCTGGTTCACCAGACTGCCAAAGGGATCCAGAACACACAAAATAAGTATGAACCATTGTTGTTGTTGTTGCTCAATCATGTCTGACTTTTCCCATTTGGAATTTTCTTGGAAAATATATTGAAATGATTTGTCATTTCTTTCTCCCGCTCATTTTACATATGAGGAAACTGAAGCAAATGGGATCACATAGCTAGTAAATGAGGTTGGTCTTTCTGATTCCAGGTATCGTGCTTTATCCAACGTACTACCTAGATGCTCTTAAAAACCCTCACCCTAAGTCTAGTATCCTTCTACTATCATCTCAATCAATAACTAATCACTTCTTTCTGGTGTTTTTTGAATTATAAACTTGTACTATTATTACTTAATTTTTATATATGATTAGAAGTTCCTTGAGGGCAAAAACATTTTTAAAAACTCTTTTCTATCCTTTACAATGCCTAATACTGTACCTTACACATAAGAGGCATTGATTAATCATTTTCAATTGAGTGATTGATTATCATCTATCTGTAGGTCAAGGTAAAGATTTAAAGAGAAATGGCAATATCCAGCCTTGATGGCTTTAACCTACAGACCCTGCATGGTCAGCATATCTTGTTCCTTTAGCAATTTCATCAGCATCAACTAGAGGCTATAACTAGTATTAAATGACAACCCAAACTTCACCACAATGACCTTCTGAAATGCATTAGAGCAATACTGGCTCCAGCCCAGAAGAACTGGGCTGGATGTGTTCCAGATAGATGACAATAGAATAACCAAATAGTTTCTATGTGGAAGTCTGTCATAGCTAGACTCTTAGTAAGGCAGTCACAAATAAAAACATTTTTTAAGAACTGGTAGAACATTGGAGAACAAATGTAAATTATACGGCATAGCTGGAGAGAAGAGCAGAAAGCAAGCCATGCCCATTTGCAATTATTTGAAATGGGTGTTTCTTTTGTAACAAAGACATCAGGAAGCTCTTGAATTAAGTCATCTACTAGAATTTATTAAGCACAACTTGAATTTATAAAGTGCTGACCATATGAAATGATAGTTTGTAAATATAATTAGAAACAAGAGAAGGGAAAGTGTTACATAGGCATCATGGACTAACTGAAATTTGATGAAACTTGATAAATGGGTAAAATGTTGATGGATGGAGAGGTGGAAGTACATGACAGAAAGGATCCTAGTATGACTTCACTTAGTGCAGTTCATAGTCATATTAGCTTGTTTGGGTGGGCAAGCTAAGGGCAACTATTAGGTATGGATAGAATACCAGCTCTAAAGTCAAGAAGACTGAATTCAAATTTGACTTAGACACTTGGCACTTACTAACTATATGATCCTGAGAAAATTAATTAATCCAAATTACCTCACTTAATAAAAACAAACAAACCTTCAGGAAAATTAAATTATAAATTATAAAATATATATTAATCTCCGTCTCTCACCCAGGATGGAAAATGTTGGGGCTAATCATGAATGTGGTCCCATCCTAATCAGCAGGGGAGTTTTGATCTGCTGCTTTTGCCACCCCACAGCAATTTATCCTCACTTGGACAACCAGATGGATTTTTGCTTCCTAAGGCTTACCATATTAATTTCAAATCTAGTGCAAACATCTATTTGATCATCTTAAGCCACTGAAAATCAGATTTCCAAACTAAAGAGACACACTAACTTTGGCCTCCTAATTGTTGGGATTATAGGCATGTACCACCACTTTTAACTCATTTTGAGCTTGCAATAATCCAGAATCATCAAATTTTCTCCACATAACCCATCTATGGTTAACTGTCCAGTACTTGGAACTTATTTCTTTAACTAAACTGTTAAAAACTACATTGTACTTTGTTATTTGATTCTCTTCATCATTCAAGCTGTTGAAATCTTTTTGAATCCAGAGACTGTCTCTGAAAAGTTAGCTATCCTTAAAATTTGCACTTCAAATGTTTTATTGTCAAAAGTTTATTATCATCTACAAATCTGATAAACGTGCCTTCTTTGGTTCCGAGTGATAAAAATGATAAATAGAACAAAACCAAGAACAGATCATAGGATCATAGATATAGAGAGCAAATTTGAACATCTGATTCTAACCTCCTCATCTTACAGATAAGTTAATTTAGCTTCAAAAAAGTTGTGACTTTCATGAAATCATATAATTAGTATCGGGTGGAATTTGAATGAAGTCTTCTAGAAGCAAAGTTCACCATTCTATTCATTCTATCCATCTATCTCACCTCGGATTCCTAGTAACTCCACTAAAGAAACCTCCTTCCTAGTTGACATTTATCTCATAAAGATTTTTTTTTTGGTCTGATCACTTAACCAGTTTCAAACCTATTTTAACCAAAAGGATAGAATGAGTGATTCTGTCAAATGTTTTGCTAAAAATCTAAGTATATTGTGTCAGCTTCCCCAACTGCAATGTGAGGGGGTTGGACAGGTAAACTTTAAAATGCCTTTTAACTCTAAATTTATGATCCCATGACTCTATATCCATGACATTCTGCTGATCTACCAGTCTAATTATTCTGTCAAAAAAAGGAAATGAGTTTAATCTGACATGACCTGTTCTTGATGAACCCATTCTGAGTTATAGTAATCACAGCTTCCTTTCTTATAGTATAATCTTAGTCATGCATTCTAGAATTTGGCCAAGAGTGCAGAAAGATCATTGACTTACAGTTTGTAACTGCCACTGTCTTCCCTTTTTTGAAAATTAGAGCATTTGACTTTCTCTAGATCTATATTATTTCTCTCATTTCCCATTGAAAAGTCACTGAGAATAGCCTAGGAATCTTATCATTGATTGAATTGATATATTGGAATATAGCTTTATTATATTCATATTGTATTTTTGAGCTCATTAAAGGTAATGAGATACTATATTATTTTTCCTTGTGCTTCTATTCTATTATTATTTTTGTTCTTTCCTTTCCAATTAGAGGTATGCTTCATGGAAAAGAAAAGAAAAGAAACTTATGGTTTATAGAGCCATATGGCTTCCCAGACAAACATCAGAGAAGATTTAAAAGTATATCAGATGTGGAGCAGTGGATAGAGTACCAGCCCTGAAGGCAGGAGGATCTAATTTCAAATTTGATCTCAGACACTTAACACTTAACTAGCTTAGCTGTGTGACCCTGGGCAAGTCACTTAATCCCAATTACGTCAGCAAAAAAAAGGAAGAAAAAAAAGAAAGAAAAAGGGAAAAAAGTATATTAGATGAAGCAGTGATCACCAAGATGAAGAAATGACAATAAGCTCCACCCTGGCCAGGACCACGCAAAAAGGACATGCACAAATTTATGCAGATTCTGAATGGGGAAGGGGGATGAGCAAGTCGAGATAGTTTAACTAACCCCAGCTTCAGAAAATAATCCATAAAGTCCATTGTTATTTAGGGCAAGAATATTGGAAAACCAGGTAGGGGGTAACTAAAGTTATTAATTTCTGGTAAACAAAGAATGAAGCTATGAACTTGGTCGTGGCTATCTGAGAAGAAATATGAAGCCATTTCCATGAGAAAACTTCACAGGAAAACAGGGCAATAGGAAGATATGTGTTAAGCATTTTATAAATTTATATTTTATAATTTATAAATTTTATATGTACACATATAAAATTTATAAATTTTATAAATATTATATTTGTATATAATCCTGGGAAGTAAGTGCTATTATTATCCCCATTTTATAGTTGAGGAAATTGAGGCATATAGAAATCAATTGATTTGGTCACAATCACACACCTGGGGATGAATTTGAAGTAAGTCTACCAGCCTTAAGGATCAGTGCTTTATCCACTCCACAACCTCATTACCCCATATGTATTTACTCCTTAGTTCTCTCCAAGAAGTCTGAATTCAGTATTCCAGTCAAAGTGACAATAGAAGATAGGTCCATTATGACTCCTAGGCAGCCCATGAAGTGATTATCTTACCAAAAGCTATGAGATCAGTACAATTTCTGAAATACTGTCAGGGCTATAGCAAGAGATAATATCTACTAATCTGGGAAATGCACAAAGAGAAAGAGGCAAAGATGTGGAAAAGGCTAATGTACTCTCTGCATCACCAAGAAGCAAAGGCAATAATCAAGGATTGCAACGTACAGCAAAATCTCGTCCCAAATATTCAATCCCAGACTATAGAAGATACAGCCTCCTTTCTTCAGGGGTGACTGGATCAATCAGAATCTGTTCAACCACCTCCAAAAGTGAAGGAAAGGTAGAACCTAGCCCTAGCACATGACCTAAGACTGAAAAGATGAATAAACAAAAGTCTGAATATAATGAAGAAATGCTATGGATAAAGAGAAGCCCAAGAGGTAGACCCAGAAGAACAAAGTAACTGCACAATATGTATGAGTAAAGTCTCATAGAAAAAGAATGCCTTTGCCCACAAGGACTTTAAGACTGTACAAAGAAATTAAGGTAAAGGCAAAAAAAATGAACTTGAAATATTTAAAGAAAAATAAGAACACATCATAAGAACATATAATTTAAAATAGGAGATGGAAACCTTTAAGCAAATTTAGAAATCCATGAAAGATAAAATGGAATAGATTTCAATAATAAAAAATCAAGAAATATTAAAGCAAAAAAATACTGAAAATGGATTACATATTTGCTATCAAAAACAAATCATCTAGAAAACAGGTCAAAAAGAGATAACTTGAGGATTATCAGACTCCCTAAAAACATGAATCAAAAACTTGGATATCATGTATCAAAAGATCATTAAGGTAGACATGTGCTTCAAAGACATCAAAGACAGAGGCAAAGGAACTATATTTGCAAAAATATATTTAGTGGTACTTTTTATTGTGACAACAACAGTGAACACCTTGTGATATACGGGCTTGCCCAGCCCTTTGCAGGTCTGTTCATTTACCTTTGGTGTCTATCTGGTATTTAAGTCTCACCGGTACTTCTAAGAAGCTACAGCATATCCAGCAGCCATACACTGGCAAAACGATTTCAAAAAGGACCTTAACCTATCAGTCATTTAAAGGATGTATGGCCCAAACATGTGAAGATTTCCTCCCAAAAGAATAGGCAAATGGGAACAATTTTGTTCCAACAACCATAAGGTAAGGCACTGTGGAGAATTTAGACTCCACTTAGTAGATTCAGACAAGAAACCAAGGTCATCCACTGTATCCCAAGTAATTATCTTGACTTTTGTATTACTATTGGGTTTGATGACTGGAAAAAAGAATGAGGCTGACAACCTTACATAACTCTGCCTTATTTAAATACAACTTACATGTGAGTCAAGACATCACTCCCTGATGTCATTTCTCTTCTTTGAAAACAAAGGAAAAACTACAGTGTCCAACTATTCATGACCCCGTGGATCAGACTTGTCATGGGGTTTTCTTGGCAAAGACACTGAAGTGGTTTGCCATTACTTTCTCCATGGATCCTTTTGTCAAGCAATCAGAAGTTAAATGACTTGCCTAGGATGACACAGCTGGATAATATCTGAGACTGGATTTGAACTCAAGCCTTCCTGATGGAGGCTCAGTGCTTTATCTACTAAGCCACCATTTGCCTTGAATTTTGACCATCCTTGTTACTAAAAAGGGCTTTTACCTTGAGGAAGATGCAGGGGAGGACAGTTTGAGGTGGACAGATTAGATAGATGGTGATAGTAATCCAAAAAGAAAAAAAAAGAAAAGAAAAATTGAGCATCATTAAAACATTTCTAAAATACACAGAAGAGAGTGGAAAGAAGTTCAGAAGGGGGTATACAAAAATGAGCCAGTGTTGATTTAATATGATTATGTTAAATTTACTATATACTTTTTTAAAGTTATATGTTATATAAACAAAGTATTCCAAAAAACCTTATTTCAATTTTAAGCATAAATATTCACAAAGATTTTTAGAATATCACTGTATAATCCTCTCTTCCTTTCTTTTGCATGTTGAAATGTATGCTGATATTTCAAGTTCACTATTTTAAAAATATCTACTTGTTAAGAAAGAGAAAAGAGAAACAAAACTCTAGCTTAGTTAAATTCAGACTTTTCACTGTACCCATTATCATCAACCTTCCATCCTAGCAGCAGAACCTTTCTTTATTCAAAATTCTTCTTGTCTCCAACATAAGAAGCAAATAAAAACAAACTTTGCCTTTTTTGTTGTTAAAAAGACAAAATAACTCCAAAATTTTGGGATATTGGGGAAACAGAAGCACCACTGTTATTGATAAGGGAATTGGGAGAATTAAGTAGTTTGGGAGGAAATAACTGAATTCAAATTGGGACTAAAGTAACCAGGCAGTGCAAGAACAATGAAACCACACCAAAAGCTGCTTATATAAATCAAAGAATATTTTTGGTCAAATGAAAAGAACATTGACTCTGGGACTGGAGGACTTGGATTTCAAACCCCTTCATCTGACCCTTACTACATGTAGGCATTTGTTCCTTCAGATGTAAGATAAAGGACATGGACTATCTGACCTCTGAGTGCCCTACTAGCTCTAAATCTATGGTCCTCTGTTCTTTATTAATAAATAACCTGGAAAGACTTACCCTTGCTACAATCTTCAGCCATCTCCCCATCATCAAAAAAGCCCCCTAAATACATGCAGCCTTTATTCAGACAAAAATATAAAAAAAGAAATGCATACACGACGCTGTGTTTTTTGTTTCTTCACATCACACAGAAGTCTTTTAATGTAAGTTTAAAGCATGGTCCTAATTGATCACAAGGAAGAGTATGATAGGTTTCCTTACTTTGTGAGGGGTATGTACCTTAACTGATAAATGTGCTTGAGATGAATAGGGGAGAAACTGTTATTTATTTGAAAATACCCAAGCTCAGGCTTCTCAGACTATATTTTTTCTTGTTGCCTTCCTGACGTTTCCTTTGAAGGTCATGGAAATGACCAAATGTAGAATAGGTTCAGAGAATTTTAGGTTATTTATGAAACTTTTGGTGAACATACAATTTAAGCTTGACCAGTCTGAACACTCTGGGATGAATCTTGGTCAAGTCTGGGAGATTAATCTGTCAGTGGACAGACTTCAGTAAATTATTTGGTTGATTTTTTTTCTTTTCCTGCTTAAAACATTTTCTTCTAATAAATAATCAAGTCATATACTGGAAAACTAAACTGGCTGACCTCCACAAAGAGTAAAAGAAAGTCTGAAAAATGGAAATTTGAGGGCTCCCTTCTAGTGTCCACTGAGTGAGAAAATATTCTTATTTATTTGAAACACCAGCAAAAGTGCTCCCATGTAATAAAATATTTACTGAAATGACTTCTTTGGCTTTCTACAGTTGCCGATAGAGTTTAACTAGAGTCAGGTTCAGAAACTAGAATGAAGGTATGTATATTTATTTATTTATGTTTCAAGCTGCCTAGACCATAAGACTTAACCTTGGGGAATCCTGCAAGAAGGGTCATACATGACTGCCAATAATAGTTATTTTCTGTTTTCACAGAATCTTTTACTGCCATTCCCAGAAAATCAATCTTGGAAGGTTTTCTACAGATGCTGTATTTAATGTTCTCATTAGTGTTGTTAGAGTATATTTACAATTGTTTTAGTTATCATCTGGCAATATTTACAGGTTATTCAGTATCTTCATTTGCAAGACTTCATTATCTCTTTGTAATTTAACATTTTTGATTCTCTAGTCTTTCTACACTTGGAGAATCAATATCTTTTTTACTGACACAATCTAAAGGTATTTTCCATCCTTCCTCCATTTTATCAAGATATATTTATCCAAATTAGGATCATGCCTGTTCAAAGTGTAATAGACAATGGACCTACATAAGTAATTATTTCAAAATAATTCTTAAAAATAAAACAGCTATATGAGTTATGTTCAGAAAGAAAAAGCAAGATCTGACTTTCTGAAATCTATGCACCAAATATAGGGGTTTTTTTCCATTTTTTTCCTAGCCATTTGGAAAGTACTGAGTAATATCAGAGTGGGATAAATTTTAGGAAGTTCCTCAAGTGCTCTGGCTCCTAATTTTTAAAGGAATTGAAGAAAGTCACAGACTAGAGCTAGCAAAGAATGTTCTCCAGTGTTCCTTTTTTAAAAATGCTTATGAGCTTATGAGGATGTTTACTTTTTGATGCTTTGTTTGTTTGTTTTTTTACTTTTAGCAAGAAAAATAAATTCATGAAGTCATAGAATTTTAGAACTGGAAGCAACCTTAGACTCTGCCTAGTCTTGTGCCCACTTGTCATTTTCCCTATGAAGAAAAAGAGACCCAAGATTAATAGTAATTTGTGATAAAGTGAACCCACAACTAGAACCCAAATTTCCCAACTTCTCATCCATTGTTCTGTCCACTATAATACACTGCTTTGCAGTATAATGTCCTATACAAAGAGATCCTAGTATGAACATATATTTATAAGCCCATTGGAGGTTTTCAAAACTGCATTTAACTTGAACAGCTAACACACTATACCCATATCTGTTTTACATGAAAATACCTGTCATTCTATGTCTATGGTACTTGGGTTCATTCTGTTTATAAATACTTAAGTTCACATGAGATTTTTTTAAAATATAGAATTTAAGTTAAAAATAAACCTATTCTGCCAGAACCTAGTCTCAACTGAGTGCTAACCCGAAAGAAAAACACAATTTCCTTGGTATAAAAGGTATCTCCTTAGAGACATAAAAGTCAACTATGTCATTCTTTATATTTTAAAAATTCACTTCCATTCCAAAACATGTTTCAAGCACTTAGTACTGCAAGATATTTGCACATAGTAACACTGAGGAATATAAAGTTGAATCCTGCCCTAGAGGGGCTTACAGTCTAGTAGGTGTGACAAGACAGAAACAGAAGTAATAAGGTTACTGAGAGATACAAACAGGTCTTGGCTAGTGTGAATAATAAATTCCATAAAGTGGTCACATTATTCAAATTTGCACTGTATATTTCTTGTACAAATTGCTGTTTTACTTAATTATAATTTCGAATAGCATATGTCCAATTATATGTTACCACTTCAAGGGATTTATTATTTACACATGCAGAACCTAAATGTAAATTTGATGTCTGAAAAAGAAATATATAATATATTACACACACACACACACACACACACACACACACACACACACACATATATATATATATATATATATATATATATATATATATATATATATATGTAAAAGGGGAGGAGCTGGGTGGCACAGTGGATAAAGTGCTGGACCTGGAGTTAGGAAGACTCAACATTCTAAATTCAAATCCAGCTTCAGACACTTACTAGTTATATGACTCTGAAAAGTTACTAAAACTTATTTGCCTCAGTTTCATCATTTATAAAAATGAGTTGGGGAAGCAAATGGAAAACTCTAAACTGGATCATGAAGAGTCAGACATTACTAAAATATGACAACAACAATAAAAGATGAAACACAAATAGCTACAATTGCTATTATGATATTATATAGTCAGAGGGTAATATAACAGACCTTTTGTTGTTCAATTATTTCAGTCATGTCCAATGCTTTGGGACTCATTTTGGGTTTTCTTGGGAGAGACACTGGAGTGATTTGCCTTGTCATTCTCCAGATACTAAAGCTGATGGTAATATAGATGAAAGGTTGAACACACATGTTACAGAAGGACTAGTATGGCATAAAGCCATGGTATCAAACTCATATAGAAACAGAACCCCATGGGCACGATGTTGACTTAGAAAACAATAAATTAACATTATTTCTGTTGTAGTAGGTTTTTTGTTTATTTTGTTAAACATTTACTAGTCCTATTCTAATCTAGTTCTCAGGGAAATTGATTCCTTTGAGTAAAGGATAGGGAACTGGCCTTGGTTGGAGTCAGGAAGTCTTGGGTTCACACCCTACCTCAAACAGCTATATGGCTCTGGGAAAGTCATTTAATATCTCTATCATCAGTTTTGTTATTTGGCAAATGGGGATGTTTGCCCTAACAATAATAAAGAAAAAGGGAAAGGACCCATATTTGCAAAAATATTTATCGCAGCTTTTATTTTTCTCTTGCATCATCAAAAAAATAGAAACTTAGGAGTGCCTGTTAATGGTGGAATGATAACAAGATTGGTATATGACTATGTTGAAATATTATTGTGCTACAAGAAACAATTAAAGGGATAGTTTTAGAGAAATCTGGGAAGACTTACATTAACTGATATGAAGGGAAGTGAGCAGAACCAAGAGAATAATGTATATGATAACAACAATATTACAAGGATAATTCTATGTGAAAAATCTAAGAACTGAATTCAACACAATAACCAATCACAATTCCAGAGGATTTGAGACAAAACAGGCTACCCACTTCCTGAGAGAAAGGCTGATGGACTGTGGATTGAGGCTAATTTTTTAATGGCCAATGCAGAAATTTGTTTGCTTGACTAAAAATATTTGAAACAGAGGATTTGCTTTTCTTGCTTTCTGATTTTGAAGACAAGGGAGAGATGAAGACAGTTATAGGAAAGAAATAGGATCTTTGTTCCTAAAAAATTAAAAAATAAAATTTTATTTAAAAAAACAAAAAATAAAATTGAGAGTCAACTTGAGGTTTCCTTCTAATTCCATATTTATGATCCTGTAAATAATTTGCCTCATTCTTCCTCTCAGGAGAAGCTGAGTAAATCAGGATGAAATAATTATCCCTTAGAATTATGGTCCATGGCTAATGACATAAAAGCTTTAATATTCTCTTTTTAGAGCATCACAGCAAAGCTTTTTTCAGAGCTAGTATCAAGTTCATAGAGTATTAATAAAGAATCCAAAATTATATAACAGTAAAAAGCACCAGGCACATTTTACAAAAGAGCTTGACTCGGGTACCAGATCCATCCCTTACTAGCTAATTCACTTGTGCATAAATCTTGAGCACAGTAACTTCTTGGTGTGTATATCAATAAAATTAGGAACATATTATTTGCACTATCTGTCCCATAATGCCATTTTGAAGAAGAGATGTGTAAATTGCAAAGGACTATATAAATGTGAATTAATTAGCTTTTCTATGCCTCACTAAATTTACCTTTTTCTAAACCTTTGAAGCCAGGTATTCCCAAAGTTACTCCAGTAACATCCACCAATTTAGTATCTACACATGAAAGGAACTAATTCTCTCACATATAACAATCTTGTGTTTATGCTAACAGCTAGCCTGTCCGCTCCCTGCCACAAAGGAGTGGGCTTCTATCCAAGGAACCTGTGCTCAAACATTTCAGAAATAAAGGAGGATAAAGTATGGGACAGACCAATCTTTGAGCGCTGTGGTTTTCTTTCTGAAGCTGGGGAATCAATTTACATAATTCATTTTTTCAGCATATGGAATCAGTTCTCATAGTCCAATGTCTTTTATTATTATTATTCTTTTAAATTTTGCTGAGATGAATCTTTTGATTGCCTCAAGGTGTGCCAGCAAGTTTTTTGCAGTGGAAGCTTTAAGTCAATAGGTTAATATTTATGAAAATCTCAAATGCATGAAGTGAATGCTGTACCTTCATGTTTAACAAATCAGGGTGGGAATATATTAATTATTTATTTGAATTAATGTGATTTCACCTAATATTTGACATATAAATTGTGTTTGAGAATACAGACTCCTCAACCTGGCGTTCAAGGCCTTCTACAAAGGAGTTCCAGCTTACTTTTGCATCTTTTTTCTTTCACCCTTTTACAAACAGTATGTTTCAGCTGCTTGACGGTACCAGTGTCTTGATTTTGTGCTGACCTACCTTTGTGGCTTCCAAGTAGGGGGAGAAAGGAGAGGAATAAGTATTTATACAATGTACCAGGTAGTGTGCTAAGCACTTTACAATAGTTATTTCATTTGATGCTCATAACAACCCTGAGAGGTAGGTGTCCTATGTTACATTTGAGAAACCTGCACAGAGTTTAGGCGAGTTTCCTAAAGTCATACAATTAGTAAGTGTCTGAGACTGGATCTAAATTCTGTCTCCAACCCCAGCTCTCTATTCATTGAGCCATGTTGCTGTTTCTAAGTATCCAGTCACTCTTATCTATACTGCTAGCATATTTGGAACCTAATCTCTATCTTTTGAAATTCTTTTCCTTCAAGACCCTGATCTGGTGCCACTTCCTCCAGGAAGTCTTTCTTGATCCCCTGAGCTGAAAATGATTTTTTGTCCTTCAAATATTCCTAGAATTCTTTGTCTCATGTCTGTTATGCTCTATTTTTTCACATACATGCCCTGTCTCGCCTATTAGATTATAAACTCCTAAAGACAGATATCCAGCTTTAATCTATCCTCCCTCTGATGACCAAAATGATATTCCTAAAGAGAATATTTAATCATGTCACTCCCCTTCTCCTTCACAATAAATTCCAGTGGCTCCCTATTATCTCTAGAATCAACAATTAACTCCTCTATTCATCATTTAAAGCCTTCATAATCTGTCTCCAATTCACTTTCTTAGACTTATGAATTCTATTCCCCTGCTGTCACCTTACAGACTAGTCAATGTGTCCTTTTTATTCTTTCTCATACATGGCAATGACCTTCTCATCTCTATGCTTTTGCACTGTACATAAACCCATCCCTGTCATGTCCATCTATTGTAATCACTAGCTATCTTCTAGTTCAAGTGCTACTTTCAGCATGAAGGTAGATCTCCCAGCTGCTAGTCTCACTCTATAGAATATTACATGAGGTCAAGGACTGCTTACTTTTGACTTTGTGTTCCAAGAGCCTGACATATAGTTGGTACTTAAAGTTGGGTGGTTGATAGTCATTTCTTTTTCTTTTTGTAACTTGCAATGTGTTCATCACAAGGATTCCATGATCTTAAAAAGATCAATTTTGTTAAAGTGGCTGTTGGAAGCTAATAATAGTTGTTGCATCCATGGGTAAAGTCAAAAGAACTTTGGTCTGATAAAGTGAGTACAAATAGAAAATCTGAATCAATCAAACAAATTAGAATTCATATTACATTTTCATTTAATATTAAATGAAAGATAGTAATTAAAAACTCACTTTTATACTTAACTTAAAAATCTCCTGTTTGAGTCTGTCATTTGTCTTAATCTTTCAGGCTGAATGGAGGTACCTTTCTCATGCTTTTTCCCTATGACTTCTAAGAATGGCCTTCATCTTTCACTCCTTCCTTATGTTGTTAGAACACATGCACTGCACTCTTAAACTATTCATATACAACTACAGCCTCATATAAAGCAGCTTTACCCAGTGTTCTTTCTCCCTTCCATAAATCCTATAGAGAAGTTCTCTCTGGAGGCTGTAGTCTAATTTCCTGCCCACCAAGTGACAGAATTAGGGTCAATTTATATAATGACAGGCTCCTATAGCAACAGTCATCCAATTCTTTACAAAAAGTTTCATAGTTACTTGAGGATATTAAACTTGCTTCAAAGTAATGTTTGATTGTTCTAAGTTATATTTTTGTTTCTTTGCCTTGGGTTTATTATTGAACATCACACTGAATGTAATATCCTTTTTATTTGATTTCATTAGTAAAAAAAAAAAAAAAAAAAAAAAAACTAGGTGGCAGAGTGGATAAAGTACAGAGTCTGGAGTCAGGACAACCCCTGTAGTATCTTTGCCAAAAAAAAGTGGATATGAGAATATAAAGAAGTAAACACAACTTGAAAAAAAGACAATCCAACAAACAACCAACAAATTGTTTAAGGGTAAAAAGATGCCTGCTATATAACACTACTACCACAGCCCCTCAGTCACCATAGCTTTCTCCAGAAGCTAGTTTGTATATTTCTAAGACTTGAATTTCTATGGACTATTGTTCCCTACCACCAAACATTGTGAAAGTAAACTCCTTGAGGGCAGAAATTATTTAATTTTTGTCTTTGTGTTAACAGGATCTAGAACATAGCAGTCACATGATAAATGTTTATTAGATAGGATTAAATGACTAGCAAGTCTTCTTTCCACCTTCAGAGTGAACAAATTTAAATGGGACTGGATTTGTATGCATTTGCCACAAATTGCTCAATCTCTGGGTAACCAGGGAGAGCAATATACCTGTCCAGAGAAGTATTTTATTTCCAGTGAATTCAAGGGAATAGGTTCAAATAAGAATACAGGCACTTTTCTGTGACGTGTTCTAAGCTTTTTATGATGGAGTAGAAACATTTCATGGCAAGGACAGACCACTGGACATAACTGGAATAAAACTTTGATGGAATCACCTCTACCATTCCTTTTTATGACATTGGACAAGTCAATGTTAATCTTTTTTTTTAAACAGTATTGCTTTTATTTCATAAATAGGCAATTAGATTTTTCCCTAATGTTAATCTTGATGAGCCTGAAATTTTTTTTCTGTAATATTGGCACATATATATATTGCAGTCTGTATAAAATAGTTACTCTGCACTTGGAATTGGGTTATGAAATGACTCATTCTTATTCCTGCAGTTAAAGAGCAAAATGCCTTAAAAATGCATTGAGGGTTGAATGGGGCTAGGAAAAGCCCCATTCTCCTATGTAGTCTCTGTATTCCCTCATGCAACATACAATGGGACCTTAGACAATGCAAGGGAAAAGTAGACTAGAGATGACTAATGATAAATATCAAACCCAATAAATGTATTCCTTAACATTATTTCTTACATTTTGAAATGTATTCTTTAATAAAGTTTAATGAAATTATTAAGCAGAAGTAAGGCAGGAAGGATATAGGAATATCCCATTCCTTTCAGAGGGCTTGTTTCTCTCACTAAGCCATCATCCATGGCAAAAATAGTCTCACTGTCCATTTAAATGTCACATCTCTCATGATATTGAAGATGAAATTTCTTGAGGCCATGGAGCAAAGACCACTTCTCCCATATTTCTCCTCTTTCTCTAGAAGGGTGTCCAAAACTACCACCACAATTCCTATCTAAAAACTTACACCTTGCTCATTAGTTTCCTCTTTTCCCAAACTGAGAATAATTATAAATCCCAGGATGGTAGTGGCCACTCTCTTTCCAAAGATTTTACCCATTTATCAAATGGGAATTACAATAATAATAATAATAAAACAATAACAATAATTGCCCTACCTATTTTAAACATATTGTTGAATTAAATAATCTTTGTAAAGCCCTTGGTAAAAAGCAAAGGATGACATTGTTTACATTTAATATAGGTCTTTGCATTTTACAAAGCCTATTCCTCATAGTAACCCTGTAAGAAAGGGAAATGTTATTATTCATCCATTAAAATTATTTTTCATTTATTAAAGAATGAGAAAATTTGGATTTGTTTGCATTCAAATAACTAATAAACATTAAAATCTAGATTTGAATTTAGATCTTCTGACTCAAAGTCCAGCATTCTTTCCATTATATAATGTAAGCTATTACTATTTTGAGATTTAATTTAAATAAAATTCCCTTTAAATATTATTTGAGTTGTCAACTGACTTATAAATTGTTTTACAAATGCAGTCTGCCTATTTTTTAAAACACTTATTTCATATTGATGCAAGCAGAGGCACTAATAGTGTAAGTCAGGAAAATATAAAAAATCCTTAAAGACTTGCAAACATTCAGAGAAGAAAAAGGCAATTACAATTACAATTTTAAAATTTATTAATATTATTATTACTATGCTTCTCTAAGTTTTGACACGTTTTTCTGAAAGTTTAACAAAAATGCCAATTCTTTTTATACTCAATTTACCAGACATATGTAGCCTATTGAATCAATCAAAGCCATTGAAACCACAGAAGATTACAGATCATTATGACTTCCATTGAAGACTGATCTATTCAGTAGAGAGGTAAGTCATTTCTACAGAAGACTTTTTTTTCTGAAATGTGTAAATCTTTGCAATGTTAATTCACAATGAGAGTAATCTAAAATTAATGTCAATTCTTCCTATTTTATTTTTGAAGAAAGTTCTCTATTTTGTTTAAATAATAACATTAAAATATTGGATATTTCCATCACCAACAAACTTTATTTTTAATTACATAACCACAGTAGATTCAATAAACATTTTTGTCCAATAAATGTTTATTAAGCAATAACCATTCACAGGACACTATATTAAGCTTTCCCTTAGGGATATAAAGATAAAAAGAGATAAAAATTCTGTGTTCTTTGATCTTTTTCTTTAAACACTTGAACTAGTACTATGAAATATTCTGTATATCAATGTACCTGGATTCTAAAGAGTGGAAGACATTGTAGGCTATGTTTTAGAAGGTTTTAAAATCCAGAAACAACTGGAGTATTTCCTCACAACTGGGTTTATATGCAATGCTGTAGAAAATTCTGTATTTTAATTTAGCAGCTAAGAATTTTTATAACATGTATAAAATAAATCATAATAAGACCTATGGGGATGGAATAAATTTATGTCCAAAGAAGAACTGGAACTCTTAATTGAAAACCAGATAGATAACTTTGACTATATTAAGTTAAAAAGTTTTTGTACAAGCAAAACCAATACAGTCAAGATTAGGAGGGAAGCAATAAATTGGGAAATCATCTTTACATTTAAGGGTTCTGATAAAGGTCTCACTTCTAAAATATATAGAGAATTGTCTCATATTTATAAAAATTCAAGCCATTCTCCAATCGATAAATGGTCAAAGGATATGAACAGACAATTTTCAGAGGATGAAATTAAAACTATTTATAGTCATATGAAAAGGTGCTCCAAATTACTATTGATCAGAGAAATGCAAATCAAGACAACCCTGAGGTACCACTTCACACCTGTCAGATTGGCTAAAATGACAGGAAAAGTTAATGATGAATGTTGGAGGGGATGTGGGAGAGCTGGGACACTGATGCATTGTTGGTGAAGCTGTGAATGGATACAGCCATTTTGGAGAGCAATTTGGAGCTATGCTCAAAAAGTTATCAAACTGTGCATACCCTTTGACCCAGCAGCATTTCTACTGGGCCTATATCCCAAAGAAATCATAAAGGAAGGAAAGGGCCCCACATGTGCAGGAATGTTTGTGGCAGCCCTTTTTGTAGTGGCTAGAAACTGGAAACTGAATGGATGCCCTTCAATTGGAGAATGGCTGAATAAATTATGGTATATGAATATTATGGAATATTATTGTTCTGTAAGAAATGACCAGCAGGACGATTTCAGAGAGGCCTGGAGAGGCTTGCATGAACTGATGCTGAGTGAAATGAGCAGAACCAGGAGATCATTATACACGGCAAAAACAATACTATATGACGATCAATTCTGATAGACATGGCCCCCTTCAACAATGAAATGTTTCAAACCAGTTCCAATTGCTCACTGAAGAAAGCCATATACACCCAGAGAGAGGGATGTGAAATGTGGACCACAACATAACATTCTCATACTCTTGATTGATGTTTGCTTACATTGTGTTTCCTTTATCTGATATGTCTTTTTTGTAGATACGATTTTTCTTGCCCAACAATGATAAGTTTGGAAATATGTATACATATATTCGATTTGCCAAGTATTTTAACATAATTAACATGTAGTGGATATCCTGCTATCTAGGGGAGGGGTGGGGAGTTGGGGGGGAAAATTTGTAACAGAAAGCTATGTAAGGGTTAATGTTGAAGAATTACCCACACATATGTTATGCAAATAAAATTTTAAAAAAATAAATCATAATAGAAAATAGAAAATCATAATAGAAAAAGAAAATATATATTATTCTAATTATTTCAGTTAAGATATCTACTCTAAAAATTTGTCATCTTGGAGAAATGATATTTCCAAGTAAAAATAATCAACAGATTTAGGGAGCCAGGGGAAGAGCATGCAAGTATTTCAGTGAAGTAGAAACAGAAGTTTTCAATAGAAATTTGCTCAGGGTTTTTAAAAGGAAAGAACTCACCTCTCTGTTTCCCTATGAGTTACTGCCACCTTGGACTACCTTGAAGTTATTAAAGCTGTCAAGGTGCAGCTGTGAATGTGTTTATTAACTCTCCACAAGTAAAGCTTCTACTTTATTATTATATTGCTATCTTTTGATTTTATATCAGCATCATTTCCAAATATGTCCCTTCCCTCTCTCCTTCTCAAAAATTTATCCTTTGTAAGAGAACAAAAAAGAAAAAGAGATTGGAGAAAAGCCATTCAGTAAAACTAACCAATGTATCAAGAGTCTGATAGTAGAGGTGATTTTTATACCCATAATCCCCTATCTATGTCAAGAAGGAAGTAATGAATTTTCTCATTTCTTTATTGGAACTAACCTTAGTCATTATAAGTAAGCAGAATTTAGTTTGGATTTTTTGTTGTTTTATTTTATTGTTATTATTTGCATTTACACTACTGTAATCAATGAGTATGCTTTTGCCTTGACTCTGCCTCATCATATATCAGGTCATATAAATCTTCCCATCTTCTCAGTATTTTTCATATTAATCATTTCTTTTGGAGCAATCTTACATCAATACATTCATAAACTGTCTTTATTCAGTTTTTCCTAATCTATAGGCATCTGCTTTGTTTCTAATTCTTTGTTATAACAAAAGGGGCAGTCTCTACTTAGATTAAGGTATTGCATAGCTTGCCAGAACATTCTACCACATCATACCTCTTCCTGATTTCATACTTATATTAAGTGTCCATGCTTGATGCAGTTTCAAGTTGCTCCTCCGTGTCCTAAGCCCATACCCAAAACCACTCCATATGGGCCATGTGTAGACCATATGGGGAAAAAGAACATTAGGGGATGCATGTCAGCCTCCACCTCCCCCTTACTGGACAAGAGCCTGGAGGCCCAAGGCAACTCAAGGGCAAAGGTCTTTTCTTTAGGTCTTCTCTTTTCCTTAGGGAAAAAGGACCTGAAAAACCTGCCTGTGGTACTATTTTTCCCTGTGCCAATTCCTTCTTAAGAGGGCTATGGCTTCTCTAAGGAGGCACCATTGGACCTAAGCCAGTTCTAACACACACCTGCCCATTCTCATAAGTTCTTCCCAATAAATTCAGTTTTAAACTACTATAACAATGATCCCAATTGCAGTTAGGTTCATTTAAACAATACTATAAGTGTTTCAGTTTGGGCCAAAGCCCAGTTCACTTTTACCAGAGGTTTTTTTTTCCTCATTAATTCTTAAATCCACATGCCCTTTGCAGGAAATTTAATTCACATGATTTCAATTCATTTATGCACAGGATCTTGTGTTAGCTCTTTGATGACAGTAAACTTTCTAATTAATCTTTCTTTGGGCCAGGAAGTCATGCTTTTTTCCAGTGTGACCAAAAACAAAGTTTAAATGCCACAAATTTGATCAAGTCAATCAATTCAGGACTCAGAAATATAGGCTCTCTTTCTCCTTACATTTGAGTCCAAAACAAACTCTGAGTATAAAGCACCTCACAAATTTTTCATGAGGGCATCTGGTGTACAGATAAATGGCATCGTGACAGCTGTTTTTCCCTTTACCCAGTCCCATTATTACCAGTTATTATTTGGGTTGATGCTGCTTCTGCTGAAGTCATGTCAGCATACCAGCATAACCAGTCAATTAAGTGAGTGAGGAAAAAAAATCTAACCAGTGGTTGGCCATCATGTGAACCAAACAACTTGCTTACAGACTGAAATTTTCATTTCTGTAAATGTTATTTAGAAAAAAAAATCCATGTGGATAGTATCTATAAAGTCAGCTTAAGCAGGCCAATTTTGGTGGAAAGACCCATGAGTTATTTAATTATGAAAATCAGGACATTTTTTAAAAGGATCATTACTGGATAAAATTAGAAAAATATCACTTGTGATTTTTTTTAAAGTAGATAGCTCAGCAGATAGAATACTGGATTTGGAGTAAGGAAAAGGTGAACTCAAATCCTTTTCTTAGGCAAGGTTTTGTCAATAGGATGAAGCTAGAAAGAGCACCTAACTCCCAAGATTATGGGGAATGTCAAAAAAGATAACATCTACTTTGTAAAATCTTACAAAGTAGCCTACTTTGTAAATTTAAAAGTACACTATAAATGGTTGCTATTGTTCTTCTTTCTATTATGCCACTCATATTTGAAACCCAAGACTAAAAATTAATATTGGCTCACTTAAAACTCTGGATCAGTATCCTTGGGTGGGACCATGCAAATGCATTTTTGTCATGTACAACATATTCTCATAAAATAACCCTTCTTCAATATATATTTATGCCAAGCATCTGAAAGCTAACACTTGCATAACCCACATTAAAGTCTTAATGTATGGATATCTGAAATGCTAAGCATTTTGTACACATGTTTATATACTGTCCTCCAAACTGCAAGTTGAGTACTCACAATCCTATTTCTTATATGCTGAGGGTTCACAACAACACAAAAGGATGCATGACTAGAAGTACTTTTCTTACTGACTTCCCAGTGGGACAGACATCTGCCTTTTGGCCTGGAGTCGCAGCTGTTTATAGGCCTCTATTTCAGTAAATGTGCATTTTTGCCTTCAAGATTGTTCTGTGTCCTTCTGCATTCCACATTAATCTTTTTTTTATGTGTTTTTCAAAAGTCTCCACTTTAGCAGATTTTGAATTATATTTAATACGTCTTCAGAATTTTTTTTCCTTTCCCCCATTCTATGATTGACTCACTTGGCTTTGACAACTTGATATTATCCATCCCCTTTTACATGCTGTCTTTTTCAATTAAAAAGTATGCACCTTGAGTGTAGAGATTGTTTTTTTTTAATCCATTTGTATGCCCCCAAACTTAGCACACTCCTTCATATAATACAAAGTAATAAATTAATAAATGCTTTTTAATTCATTCATTACCAATGATGAACTGGACTGGATTTTTAGACCCCAGAACTGGCTGCAATCTGGCTTTGTTCCTTACTAGCTAGATGGTCTTAAGAAAATCAGTTTTGGTGTCATTTTTCTCATCTGTAAAATGGGCTTTCTCATCTATAAAATAAGAGTTATACTGAAGGTTTGATCCCTCCTTGCTCAAAATTCTATCAATTTCTTTTATTCACTAGCTTGCTTATCTCTGTGAGCAAGGTCAAATTCCTTCCAAAGCTTTATAGATGGAAGAATTTAATCTTTGAGCTCATTTTCCACTACCCATCTACAATTCCTGGGATAAACAAATTAATTCTCATCACAATGCTCAGTCTTGTATGCTCAACACCTTCTCATCTCCCTTAGCCTCCTCTCCCTATTATTGGAAATGTCAAGATCCTCATGCTAAGATCACCGCTCTGGTTTTTAATACTTTTTTTTTTTTACTATTAAGAGATGTCCTTTTTCTCCAGAGCTGAGGACCACAAAATAAGCTACACCCTAAGCTTGCTTTAACAACAATCCAATAATAAAGAGAGGTTACATGATTTTTGTAACTCTTTAGTTTATTTTCAGAATTTGACAGAGGACCGAAATATGGAGCACTGAAGTCCTTCCAAAGTCTCAATTTATCAAAGGCAGGATTTGGTTTTTCCACACAACTCCATTTTCCAGCAGCTCCATGTGGTTTCAATTCCATGAAACAAAACACTGGTGCTATCAGTAGCCCCCAGAACTTCCAGTTTCCTTTTATGTTATTATTCCCATTTCACAGATGAGGAAATCGAGAGGTAATTAAGTGACATACCTAGGGTCACATAACAAGTAAAAATCTGAGGCTGCATTTGAACTCAGCTTTTCTTTAAACTCTATCCACTGTGAAATCTGTTTAACTCTTTTTTCCCCCATTAGACTATAAACTACTTGAAGGCTGAGATTCTTTCTTGAGGAATCTCCATAGTGGTTAGGACAGTGTCAGGCACAAAGTAGATGCTTAATGTGTATTCAATTAAATTGAATGTTTACTGATGCCATAAAACAGATGAGAGACTACACATCCTAGAAAGTAGGATAATAATAGATATCTTCTTGCTCTTTTTTTTTTCTTTTTTCTGCTGAGGCAATTGGGGTTGTGACTTGCCCAGGGTCACACCGCTAGGGAATGTTAAGTGTCTGGGATCAAATTTGAATTCAGGTCCTCCTGACTTCAGGGCTGGTGCTCTATCCACTTCACCACCTTGCTGCCCTGCTCTTTGATCCTTTGATGGAGATGACTACATATTTGTTACCCACATTGTATTCAGATTTGTGATATATTCCTTTGCTTCCCTGACCTTCCTTCTGGTATGCAGATCCTACCCATTCCTCAGAGGGGTCCTCTGGTGTCCTCTTTAATTCCACTCAAATTAACCAGCATTCAAAAAATATCTACTATATTGGTCAAAGAAGGAGACATAAAGCAAAATAAACATGGAGGTCCTTGTCTGCAAGAAATTTATAGTCTACCTGGGAAAAATAAAGCAGGTTAAAAAATAACTATAAAACAAATCAAGAATACAAGGTAAGTGAATCAAGGAAAAGGAGCTGCTTTGTAAGTTCTTTGAAGCTTTCTCTATGAATCAGCTAGAGTATGTGGAATGCACAGAGAGGAGTAACACCTCTGGTGGCAGGGCTTGCCAAGCACTTCTCAAAGCTGCTCATTCACCTTTGGAGTCCACCCAGTTCTCACCTGTAGCTCCAAGAAGCTGTATCATAGGCAGTAGCTACTCCCAAGTAAAGTGTCTTAGAAGAAGGCTAAGCCTTTTGAGGGTAAGCAACAGGCCTCAAACCTGTCACTAAGTTGGTGGATGTCTTCTCCAAGCATGTGAACACTCGCCCTGAAAGAATGGATGAGTGAGAACAGTTAGTTGAAAGAGCCATGAAGGTAGCTAAAGTAGGTAATTTGATCAGATATCAAAGGTACCAAGGTCACCCACTGCATCTCAGACTACCACTAATTTTCTTGATTCTTGCCTTGCCACTGGACTTGGATGACTGGAAGAGAATGAAACTAATGATTTTGTGCAATTCTGCCTTAGTTAAATCCAATTCACACACAAGTTAAGACTTACCCCATTATGTCACCGGTCTTCAAAAACAAAGAATAAAGAACAAGAATCAGCTAAGGGACACAATGGATAGAGAACTGGGCCTGGAATCAGAAAAAACTGAGTTCAGATTTAGCCTCAGATTATTATTAACAAGTAATTAAACCTCATCTATAAATTGGGAATAATGATAAAAGTACCTACCTCTCCGGATTGTTGTGAGTATCAAATGAGCTAAAAGTACCTAACATAGTATATAGTACATAGTATATGTATAGTACTAAATAATATAGTATATTATACTGTATGTATGTATATATATATATATGTATAGTATATAGTACTATATAAATATCTGCTTTATCATTATTATTTTGTACTTGTCAAGGTAAAATGGAAAGTGTTGTGTACATCAATTAACATGATAATCATAAAAGGCACTTAAAACAGGTCCAGGCATGTATGTACTATATAATGTCATGTACTATATAAATACTTATTCCCTCGTGACATCAGACATCACTGGCCATCTCCCTCTCTTTCCTTTAGATTTATCCAAGCCTTACAATTTAAACTTTAATCACATTCTATATTGAATAGGTCTCTAACTGTTCCACATGATAGTCTTTTCTTCTAAATAAGTTGTAATCTCTTTGACTATATTTTAATCTGCTACGTGTCTCAATATCTACCTCATCAATAAATTGGTTTGTCTTACTCATTTGGAATCCCACAATGTCAAGATACTTCTTCTGCTAATGAGCATGAAGTAATATGTCTGCCAGTTTAACTTATATCAGATTCACTTCCTCCATTATTATCATTTTAATGAACAAGCCACAAATTCAGAATTTAAAATAATCTTTTTTTATCAAATAAATTAGACTTTTCTAGATAATAATTAGTGTCATGCTACATGATACTCTGGACATAAGCTATAAGTGAGAACAAATAATTTTTATTGTCAATATATCAAACCAATGAATGTCTTCAGAATAAGTCAATTTATGCATAAAATCAGAGAAAAAAAGAAATATATTAGAAAAGAAGAATAATTTATGAAAAGTCCAGTGGTCCAGAGAGAGTGTGGGAAATGGCATAGGGAATAGTCAGATAAGATGTGGAATACCAATTTAATAAATAAATTCTTTTTTGTTGTTGTTTTTCTTCAGTCATTTCATTTGTATCCAACTCTTTGTGATCCCATTTGGAGTTTTCTTGGCAAAGATACTGGAATAGTCTGTCATTTTTCTCTCCACATCACACAGAGAAATAGCACAAGGCAAAACCCACATAGAGGTCAGAAGAAGTGGTACAAAGATATTCTCAAGATCTCTCAGAACTTGGAATCAAGCCTGAAACAAGAGACACTGGCACAGGACTGCCCAGCATGGCATGCACACATCAAAGAAGGTGCAAAGCATAAATGCAGTTGCTCTAATGAAATATGAAATGTGCAAATTTAGATATATCTATTACAAATTTTCACATCAACTATATGTCCAACGTGGGGTAAAACCTTTTAAGCTTTTATTGGTCAGAGCAGTCACAGTCAAACAAGCTATACCTTGACCCCAACTTAGTGATATCAGTTTCGTCCTCTTTGAGCATGAAAGATAACAGATGCTGGACTGAGGCAAACAGGGTTAAGTAAACTACCCAGGGGGTACAATTAATAAATGTTTGATGCCAGATTTGAATTCAAGAATATGATTTTTCCGGACACCAGGTTCAGCACTCTATCCACTACACTACGTATAAACTCTTTTACAAAGTATTATGAAGGAAGATGGCAAAATTATATAAGTTGATATAAATATTCAAAAGAGCAATAGGTTAATCACTAATCAAGTAGCTACTATATGCCAGACTGGGCTAAGTGTTAAGGATACAAAAAAAAAAAGTCAAGAGATAGTTCCTGACCTTATGAAGCTTACATTCTAATGAGAGAAACAACCAACAACAGCAAAAAGTACAAACAAAATCTACATAGGAAGTAAATAAGAAAGGGAAGATAATATAATTAAGAAAGGTTAAGGTAGCCTTGCTAGAGAAAATAAGATTTTGATGGGGATTTAAAAGAAATCATGAAATTAGAGATAAAGAGGGAAAGTATTCTAACCTTTAGGGTTAGTCAAAAAAAAAATGCTCAAAGCTGAAAGATGGAGTGCTTTGTTAGAAAATATCCAGAAGGTCAGTGTCACTTAAAAAGTATTTGGTGGGGAAGAAGGTGCAAGAAGACTGGAAACATAAGAAAAGGTTAAATTATAAAGGGCTTTGAATATCAGACAGAAAATTTGGGAGCTACAGGAATGTATTTCAGCAGCTAAGTGGCACAGTGAATGGAGTGCCAGGAAAGTGTGGAGTGAGGAAGACTAATCTTGAATCTAAATCCAGTCTCACACATGTGTTAGTTTTGTGACATTGGGCAAGTTACTTAATCTTCAGTTTCTTCATCAGTAAAATGAGCTGGAGAAGGAAATGACAAACCACTCCAATATCTCTGCCAAAAAATAAATTTTAAAAATAAACAAATAAATTACAAATGTGGTCACAAAGAGTCAGACACACCTAAAAATGAGGGAGTTTGGGAGGTCAGAAATGGGTGGAGAATGAAATATGGTCAGATCCACACCTTTTGGAAGATCATTTTAATAACTGGATGAAGGATGGTTTGAAATGGGAGAGACACTTGAGACAGGTAGACCTACCAGCTAGCTATTGCAGTAATCCAGGTTTGCAGTGATAAGGGTGTGCTTCACAGGGGTGACAATGTCACAGCAGAGAAGAGGGAGTAATTGAGAAATATTGCAAAGATGAAATCTATAGATGTTGGCTACTGAATGGATATAAGGGTTAATAAATAATGAGCTAAGAATGATATCAAAGTCATGATCCTGAGGGACTAGGAGGGTAGTGTTGCCTTCTATAATGATTAGAAAGATAGAAGGTAAGGAAGATTTAGGAGGAAAGATAATAATTTTGATCTTGTGGATATTGAGTTTAAGATGTCTACTGAACAATTAAATCAAGATGTCTAAAAGGCAGTTGAAGATGCAAGATTTCAGATCAGCAGAAAGAATGGAACAGAATAGGTAGATCTAGATACTGTCAGCACAAAGATGGTAATTAAATTCACAGGAGCTGATGAAATCATCAAAAAGTATAGAGAAAGAAGAGAAGAGGGACTAGGACAGAATTTGGTGGGACACCTGTGGTTACAAGACATAATCTGGAAGACTGAGAAGGAAGGGTAAGTAGAAGGAGAACCAGTACAGAAAAATGAGAATTGAGAGTCACTGAATTTGGCAAGTATAATAACTTTGGAAAGAGCAGTTTTAGTGAAATAATAAGATCAGAAGTAAGAATATAAGAGGTTAAGAAGAGAATGAAAAGAGTGAAGGCACCTACTGTAGATAGATGGCCTCTCAAAGAGTTTAGCCATGAAAGGCAAAAGAGATACAGGACAATAGTTAGCAAGGATGGAAGAATCAAATAAGAATTTTCTTTGAGAATGGGGAAGACATGGACATTCTTGTAGGTAGTAGAAAATAGGCCAGGAGACAAGGATATGTTGAAGATGTGATAAAGTGGTGAAGAGAGAGGGGACAGTCTGGTGGAGGCGACAAGTTAGAATGGGATAGCTTTTACAAGGAGAAGAGCTAGCCTTAGTAAAAGACTTTAGATGGGGAAGGAGGAGAAAGAATGTGGCAGATGATACCAGAGTGACATGAAATGAAGAAGAGGCAAGAAGAGGGAGCTTGTTGCAAATGGCCTCGATTTTTTCTGCAAAATTTGAAGCAAGTTTCTAAGCTGAAAGAAATGAGGAGAAAGGGAGCCACAGGAGATTTGGATGAAAAGGTTTTGAAGAATCTCCACAGAGAGTGGGATCAGGATAGTATAGTAGGATTGCCTAGAAGCAGTAAGGGAGGGCCCAATTGAAGTCATGTAACATAAATTTGTGATGAGCTCAGTCATAATGGATGCCACCTTTGTTAAGCAGCATACATGTGGGAGCAAAGACAGTGAATGATGGGAGCAAGGCTGAGGCTTGGCAGAGCACAATCAGCAAAATGATAAGGGAACAAGGGACTCAAGAGAAGAGGATAGTAGAGAATTTAATTGGTTCACCAAGAGGTCAAGATGGAGAAAAGAGTGGTTATTTCAGTGGAGATGGCCCATGAGAACAAAAAAGCATTTAAAGTGAAAATGAGCCTGAAGAAACACAGCCAAGCTTGGGCATTCTGAGTGCATTTGCAGGTTAAATAGGATAGCAATTAACTTATTGTCATTTAGTTCTAGTCTCATTATCAGCAAACAATGACTTTTACACTTTATCTCAGCATGCAAAGTGCTCTGTGAGGACTTGGCAATCTCTTTGAAGGAGATAAATTCAAGAAGAGTGGATGAACATAGCCAAACACATAGAATAGAAATCCATGACAGGCTTACATAAGATGCTAAAAGAATAGAAAATATTATGGATAGTATCATTATTCAACAATAGTGTCATCCAAGATTTTACAAGGGTGAATGTTGAAAACTATCTATCTATCTATCTATCTATCTATCTATATGTTTTGAAAATAAAAAAAATTATTAAAAAATGGTGTCATCTCTATCAAGTAATTTCCCATCTCTATCAAATCTTTGAGACTTCTGTGGAAAGACTCCATGGACATTATTTTTTTTTTTATAAAGCTTTTTATTTACAAAACATGAGTGACCTTCAACATTGACCTTTGCAAAAAAAAAACCTTTTTTTTTCCCCAAGCTTTTCCTTTCCTTCTCCCCACCCCCCTGGCTTTGATGACAGGTAATCTAATACATGCTAGATAGGATAAATTATATGAGAAATACAGTACATGTATACATATCTATACACTTATCTTACTGCACAAGAAACATCAGATCTAGAAAGAGAAGAAGAAATAAAAACAACCTAAGAATGAAAACAAAATGCTTGGAAATATTCACAGAAAGCGTTAAAATGCTGTGTTGTGGTTCACTCTCAGTTCCCACAGGCCTCTCTCTGGATGTATATGACTATCTTCATCAGAGAACAAAAAAAAAAAATCACATCATTGTTGAAGAGAACCATGTCCATCAAAATTGATCATCGTATAGTCTTGTTGCTGTGTATAATGTTCTCCTGGTTCTGCTGATTTCACTCAGCATCAGTTCATGCAAGTCCCTCCAATCCTCTCTGAAATCCTCCTGTTGGTCATTTCTTACAGAACAATAATATTCCATAACATTCATATACCATAATTTATTCAGCCATTCTCCAATTGATGGGCATCTTTTCAATTTCCAGTTTCTTGCCACTACAAAAAGGGCTGCCATAAACATTTTTGCACGTGTGGGTCCCTTTCCCTCCTTTAAAATCTCTT
>JAJPUD010003896.1:37373-113392 GCA_023553655.1 Myrmecobius fasciatus
CAGCCTTTTACCTTCACCCTGTATGTATCTCTATGTTTTAGATGTGTTTCTTGTATACAACATATTGTTGGATTCTGTTTTTTAATCCAATCTGCTATCTGCTTCTGCTTTAAGGGAGAGTTCATTCCATTCACTTTCACAGTTAAAATAACTAATTCTGTATTTCCTGCCATCTTATTTACTCTATCTTATGCTTTTCTCTTTCTTATCCCCTTTCCCTTCTCCCTACTATTTTTGCTTTTGAAAACCACTTCCCTCAAACAATCCTTCCCCTTTAGAGCCCCACCCACCCCTTTTTCCCCCCTTTCCCTCCAGCTTCCTTATAAGTGCCTCTATTATTCCCTCTGAGCCAAATCTGATGAGATGGAGATTAACCCAATTCTCATTCCCCTCCCTTTTCTCCCCTCAATCATTATAAGTTTTCTTTGCCTCTACATTTGATGTAATTTCCCTTATTTTACCTCCTTTTCCTCTTCTTCTAGTGTTATCCCTTTTCTACCTCTAATTTCTTTTTCAGTTTATCATATCATAATAATCATAAAATCACAATAAACATATAATAATAATCATAAAATCACAGTAATCATATGATAATAATCATAAAATCACAGTAATATCATAATCATAATGTAATAATAGATTCATAAAATCAACCGTCATTCTGTATCTATAACATAAATATAGTTCTCAAGAGTCTTTTTTTCCCTTGTTACCTTTTTATGTTTCTCTTGTGTTCTGTGTTTGTAGATCAAATTTTTTGTTCAGTTCTGGTCTTTTCAGTAGAAATAGATGAAATTCTCCTATATCATTGAATGACCATCTTCTTCCCTGGAAGATAATGCTCCTTCTAGCTGGGTAACTTATTCTTGGCTGTAATCTAAGTTCCTTTGCCCTTCGAAATATCTGATTCCAGGCCCTTCGATCTTTCAAAGTAGAAGCTGCTAGGTCCTGTGTGATCCTAATTGTGGCTCCCCAATATTTAAATTGTTTCTTTCTGGCTTCTTGTAATATCTTTTCCTTGGTATGATAGTTCTGGAATTTAGCCACGATATTTCTGGGGGACTTAATTTTTGGGTTTCTTTCAAGAGGTGATCGGTGCATTGTTTCAAGGAGTATTTTGCCTTCTGGGTCTAAAATATTAGGGCAGTTTTCTTTTATGATTTCCTGGAAGATAGTGTCTAGGTTCTTTTTTTCATCATGGCTTTCAGGAAGCCCTATAATCCTTAGATTGTCTCTCCTAGATCTATTTTCCAGGTCAGTTGTTTTTCCTAAGAGATATTTCATGTTTTTCTCTATCTTTTCATTTTTTTGCTTTTGTTAGACTGATTCTTGAAGTCTTGATGAGTCATTCATTTCTAATTATTTGATTCTAATTTTTAATGTCTTATTTTCTTCAGTTACTGTTTTTAGTTCCTTTTGCAATTGACCAATTAATTACATTTTCTTGTTCATTGCATTCTTTTTCCATTTTTTCTATTTTATTTTGCAGTGATCTCATTTCGTTTCCCCATGTTTCTTCTAACGCTCTTTTAAGATTTTTTATGCAATCTTCAAAGAAAGCCTTGTGACATGGAGACCAGTTTATGTCTCTCTTTGGGGCTTTTTCTTGAGTTGCTTTACCTTTAGGGGCCTCAGGATTTGAGGTCTGTTCTTCCCTCTCTCCATAAAAGTTGTCTATGGTGAGAGCTCTTTTTGGTTTTTTATTCATTTTTTTTTTAAGGTGTGAGGTCTGTTTAAGGCAAAGGTGGGACAGCTGCTTTAATTTGCCCTGGGGCAGTTCTGCTGATTGAGTTATTTCAGGTACTGGGCAGTTCTGCTGATTGAATTATGTCAGGTGCTGGGCAGTTCTGCTTTAGTTCACCCTGGGGCAGTTCTGCTGATTGAATTATTTCAGGTACTGGGCAGCTCTGCTGATTGAATTATTTCTGATGCTGATCAGTCTTGCTGATTGATTGATCGCCCTAGGGTGTTGTGTAATGGCAGCTAGGTCCCATGCTCATCAGGGGTTCAGTGGTTCACAATCTACGCCCCACAAAAGGCAGACCCTCCAAACCACCTGCCCACAATCAGGACAGATTGGTCCAAGAGGCCCCCAGAAGACTCCCAGGTGTGTGAAAAGCACAACACTCCCACTCCTGTTCCGACTCCTGTTCCAGCTCCCTGCTCCAGATCCCTGCCCCGGTCTCCCTGCGATTCAGTCTGGGTTCAGTAGACCACCCCCTGCCCAATTAAAACAGACCTATTTTGAGGTTCTTCCAGAGTATCTTCTTCTAGAATCGTGTTGTTCTCCAGATATTGTGGATTTTTTTGCTTCAGAATCAGTCTAGAAGCTTCATATGTTGTTGGTTTGAGGGGAGGTTAGAGGAGGTTACAGAGACTCCTGTCTGATCTCTGCCACCATGGCTCCACCTCAGCCTTACTTCCTCCAAGGACATTATTGAGGAAAGCATAAGAAGGCAAACTCCCATCAAGAGATAAATGAGAATAAAAGATCCTATTTAATTTATCTATCATTTATTACTTAGAAAAATAAAACAAAAATCCTTAATTCTCTAGGACAAAACAATTAAAGGATTTGCTCAAATTCTCCATCTTCTATATTTATGGTCTAAGTTTATATGATTCTAAAACAGATATACCATAAAGATTATTTTTCATATAATTCATTAAGTATCAAAAGTCAGTGAAACATGAAAGAGGTAAACATGTTGATCTAATGTTTTGGCAAGATCCATGAAGGATATCCTTCCTAGAACCAAAATAGAAAAGCGATTCCCTGTAAAGTTTAGAGCAGCAAATTTCTTTAGATACCTCTGCTCCTTACTGACATTGCCCCTGGTTATGTCAAAACCCAGAACATTGTAGGATTTCCACAATGATAACATAAAGATCAAATTTTTTAGTTCAAAGAAGATGAATATATATATATATATATGTATACATATATATATATATATATATATATATATATATAATTTCCCAGACAGTGACATGCAGTTGGATGGGAAACCCATTGAGTTAGCTTTACACTATATATTTAAACAGATTCTTATAGAAGATAGAAGCTGAGCTGAAAGTGGAAAAGAGGAGAAGGAAGAATTCCATTTGGGAAAATGAGCAGAACTTTCAGTGACCTAGAGTTTTCTCTCTCTCTCTCTCTTTTTTATGCTTTTCTGCTGAGGCAATTGGGGTTAAGTGACTTGCCCAGGGTCACACAGCTAGGAAGTGTCTGAGAGCAGATTTGAACTCAGGTCCTCCTGACTTCAGGGCTGGTGCTCTAATCACTGCGCCATCTAGCTGCCCTGAGTTGTTCTCTTTTGCAAAAGCCTATTTTCCCACTAAAATAGTTTACCAGTGATATATGGCTGAAAACAATGAAATACCATAATGATAATAGTTGGAATTTATATAACCAGTTCAATGGTTATAAACTTGTCTATAAAGCACTTTATTACATTATCTGAATCTCATAATATAGAAATGTATCCAAAGAGTTTAAATAACTTTCCCAAAATCACATAGCTAGGAATATCAAAAATGGAATTCAAACCTGGGTTTCTCCTTATTTCAGGATTCAATTCTTCTTTCACTCCATCATGGTACCTCAAAAAAGACTCAAACTGATACCTGACTCAAGGGAAAAGGAAAGATATGTGGGGGATACAAGTAGACTGCAACATATTATGAATACTTAAGAAGTAACAGAACAAAGGATATCCTGAAGGTATTGTGTTAGGGTGGCTAGAATGCCAAAGTTGGTTTCAAGAGGACCTTGAATCCAGAAGGATTTCAATCCTGAGTTTTCACTAGTCATAAGACCATGGTCAAGTCACTTAACCTCAATTTAATGTAATTTTTCCCATCTTTAATTTATTGTTCAGTCATTTCAGTTATGTCTGACTCTTTGTGACCCCATTTAGGATTTTCTTGGTAAACATGCTGGAATTTGCCATTTCCTTCTCTACCCCATTTTACAAATGAGGAACTGAGGCAAACAGGGTGATATCACTTGCCCAGGATCACATAGCTAATAAGTGTCAGAGACTAGATTTGAACTCAAGAAGATGAGTCTTCCTGACTTCAAGCACTGCATTTTACTCACTCTGCTAGCTAACTGCCCATATTTAATAGCTAATAATAATAGTAATTAGTATTTAATCAGCATTTTAAAATTTGCAAAGTGTTTTACATACATTAATTCATTTGACCTTCATAATATTTAAAATGAGGATAATATCTGTAACACCTACCTAATGGGACTATTGTGAAGTTCAAATAAGATAATTTATGAAAAACACTTTGCTATGCAAATATTGGTTATCATTAGGGACATAAGATATAAAACTAAAAAGCACTGGAGTCTCAGTAATGTAGTTAGCTAGAGTAAAGGATACCTTGTAGAGAGCTAGAATGCTGAACAGAGTTTAAAAGAACCTGAGGAAGGCTTTCAACATGCTGTGAAGACCCTCTATGGAGAATTTGTGGAAAGTTTGGGATAAGCATCATTCAAAAGAAAGAATGTAAAAGGATGTAATCAGTACCTGTGAAGGGAATACAGATACCTACAGGACTCACTAGTTGATACTGTTTAATCATAAGACTAAGGTTTTCTTAAACAATCAAATTTAACTCACATTTAAAAAGTGCTTACCCTGTGTGAAGCACCATGCTCAATCAAATTGCATGAAATGGTTCTTAGATCACAATGTTTTACAATGCCTTAATGTCACAAATTAAAACCTAGAATAAGATAAATAACCTTTTCATTAGATTTTCATTTAATCAAAAATTAGTTTACAATAAAAAGTTATTTCATCTGTTGCATAAACTTAAAATGAAATAATTATTATAAAATCAAATGTATTATATAACAAAAAATATATTTTTCTCTTTTCATCACTTTTCATCTGTTTCCAGTATTTTATTAGCTTTGTTATCTGTATATAAAATAGTATCATTAAAGGTCAATTATCTCTCTTCAGAAATATTTTAATAATTCAATTCTCTTTACTATAAAAAGTATTTAAGGATTGACAGTGTGCAAACCACTATGCAAGATCTTATAATTTACAGACTACATGAAACCTACAGTCTAATAGAGAGAAATTATATATATATACATATAGAGAGAGAAAATATATATATATATGCATATATATATATATACCTACATATAATAATATTTTTTAAATACAGAAATGTATCTAGATGGTCCTCACTCTCAAGGATCTCATAGTGTGATGAAGAAGATGAGAAATGGATGAATAAGTATAATATTTGTTCTTGTTGTTGAGACCAGTGATTTCATCAGCATAAGGCATTCTGCTGTGACTCTCCACCTGTCCTTGACAATCAGGTACTTTCATACGAATCATAGTTTAAGAGAGTTGTTTGACAACTTAAGTCACTTAATACTAAAAGATTAAGTAACTTAAGTTAATGTGTGACCAAGGCAGAATGTGAACCTTTTTTTCTTGGGTCCTTCTACCAACAATTTTGTTCTGCCTTCCCATGATACAAAACTGAATATATAAAGCTCCCAAATAGAATTACAAAGTGTCATGGGAGCACAGAAGAAGAAGAGATTATTTCTAGATGTGGAGGTCAAGGAAGCCTTCATGGAGAAGAGGGAATTTGAACTGAGTTTTAAAGGACTGTGGGGATTTAATGAGTCAAGGGCATTTTGAACAAAGGAAACAATTTGAGAAAAGCTGAGGAAGTAAAAAACACAGGGAATGTCTTGGAAATGATCTGACTTAATTGGAGCACAAGGTCTAAATATAAGTAAAATAAAATGCAACCAAACGCTTTGTTTTGAATCTGTCTACTTGAAATTTCCCAGTTGAATCAATCACAAAGCAAGGTGATGACAATGTGAATCCACTGATTTCTCGTTCTCTCAGTAAGACAAAAAAGAATATGATGCATGTTAAAATCAGAAATGTAGGGGAAAGATATACAGTTCTGGGGGGGAGGGTTAAAATATATCAATGCTAAAAGTTTATTACAAGAAAAAATAAGGTAAAATCTAGAAAATGGGGTGCATGATACTGAAGTCACAGGGTTTGCTGTTGCCTCATGCTTGCTCCTATACATGCTTATGTATAGGGGCTGATAAGTTAAGTAGCCCTCAAATCAGATGTATCATTTTGTCAAATCAAGCTAAAAACATTTGTTAAATTCTTGCTATGTGCCAGGCACTGTGCTAAGTTCTAGATATTCTAAGAGAAGCCAAAAAACCCAAACAAGCAAAAAAAAATCCCTGCCTCACAGATAATAATTATAATGATAATGATAATCAAGGTATCTTAAAATTAGTTTCAGCTGCGAAAACCACTTTAACTATTATGTAATTTGAAGAACAAGATTGATTTTAAGCCTGGGAGAGAAATAAAAGCCAAGAACCATAACTAGAAAATAACAGTTTATGGAAGAAAAGACCTAGAAGTTTTAGAATAATGTAAACTCAGTATGAGTCAATAATGTGCTTTGATAATCAAGAAATAGATATTACAATTTTCAACTGCCTTTTCAAAAATACATTAATATACTGTTGGTAGAATTGTGAATTGGTCTAACCACATTGGAAAGGAATTTAGAACTTCACCCAAAGACCTATAAAACTACGCATACCTTTTCACCCAGCAATACTTCTACTAGGTCTATATCCCAAAGAGACCAAAGAAAAAGAAAAAGGACCTATTTACAATATATGTAGAGAGAGAGATCTTTTTGTGGTGGAAAAGAACTAGAAATTGAGAGAATGGCCATCAACTAGAGAATGTCTAAAGTTGTGGTATGTGATTGTAATCAAATACCACTGTGCTCTCAAGAAATAACATGATGATGGTTTCAGAAAAGCGTGGGAAATGTTATAGGAACTGATGCCAAGTGAAGTGAGTAGAACCAGGTGAACACTGTATACAATTAAAAGCAATATGGTAACAATGATCAACTGTGACTTAGTTACTATAATCAAGACAATGATCTAAGATAGTTTCAAAGAATCCATGGTGAAAACGGCAATCTGTCTCTAAAGAGACAAAACTGCGTTTTGATTGAACCATACTTTTTTTTTTTCACTTTATTTTAAGGTGAGAAGGTTTGCCACATGGCTAATAGAGTAATATATTTTGCATGCCTCCACATTATATCATGTTTGCCTTCTCAGTGGCTGGGGGGAGGGATAAAAGGAAGGAAGATCATTTAGAACTTAAAATTTTAAAACATGTGTATTATTTTTTTTAATTTAATTGGAAAATATTTATGGAAATAACATTTACTATATTATTTATATTTTTTATTTATTATTAATATTATATATGTATATATAATATAAGTCCTAAATGAGAAAGGTAATAGTCTACTAATATTCTACTCTGCTCTGGTCATACTCTAGTTAAAGAATTATATTCAGCAGATCCAACCATTCTGGCAAGCAATTTGAAACTATGCTCAAAAAGTTATCAAACTGTGCATACCCTTTGACCCAGCAGTGTTTTTACTGGGCTTATGTCCCAAAGAGATCTTAAAGGAGAAAAAAGGACCCACATGAGCAAAAATATTTGTGGCAGCCCTTTTTGTAGTGGCTAGAAACTGGAAACTGAATGGATGCCCATCAATTGGAGAATGGCTGAATAAATTATGGTATATAAATGTTATGGAATATTATTGTTCTATAAGAAACGACCAAAAGGATGATTTCAGAGAGGCCAGGAGAGACTTAAATGAACTGATGCTGAGTGAAATGAGCAGAACCAGGAGATCATTATACACAGCAACAACAAGACTATATGATGATCAATTCTGATGGACATGGCTCTCTTCAACAATGAGATGTTTCAAACCAGTTCCAGTTATTCAGTGATGAAGAGAGCCATATACACCAGAGAGAGGACTGTGGGACTGAGTGGGGACCACAACACAGCATTTTTATTTTTTCTTTTTATGTTTGCTTGTATTTTGTTTTCTTTCTCAGGTTTTTTTTTTCCTTCTTGATCTTATTTTTCTTGTGCAGCAAGATAACTGTGTAAATATGCATACATATATTGGATTTAACATATATTTTAACATATTTAACATGTGTTGAACTAACTGCCATCTAGGGAAGGGAGTAAGGAGAAAGAGGGAAAATTTTGGAAAAAGAAAGTTTTGCAAGGGTCAATGTTGAAAAATTACCCATGCATATGTTTTGTAAATAAAAAGCTTTAATAATTTTTTTTAAAAAGAAAAAGAGAAAAAAGAATTATGTTCAGGTCTGAAAGATAGTTTTAAGAAAGATATTAGTAGTCACAACTATATGTTTTTTTTTTAACTTGGACAAATACAGCTGAGAGGGGAAAGCAACACAGAATACAGTTTTAACTATGTACTCATTGTACCCAAAGAGAGAGCAGTCCATCCCTTCCTTGCCCTTCAGGAATTAGTAGAAAAGGCAGACTACTTGAAGGACACCACAGTGATGGGCTTAGGGTGGAAGAAAGGAAAAAGAGAGAAAATAAGTAGCTTATGTTAATAGAGGAAGAAAGGTATAAGGACTATGCTTGCTGAAGGGAGGAAGCACATACACTCTGGAGAAGTACAAACATCCTGCCACCTGATGAAATAGCCCTGAAGCAAAATTAGCTAGTAATAATAACTCTGAATATTAATAAGCTTGATACTGTGTGGACAAATGGTATGAGGTAGTAGGATAATTACAACCTTACTAAATAATCACTTGAAGAAAAGAAGAGACGTTAAACCTAAAGAAAAGGCTTTGAAGGAATATTATTGTGTATAAAGGGTGTTAGGGAGGACCAGCATTTCTAGTATGAGGGTTTTGCTGAGTCCTTTTCAGGGCTGCTCATCCACCTTTGATGTCCATTTTTACCCACCTCTTTCTTGTGGCTCCAAGAACCCTTAGCATTTCCAGAAGCTACATCCCAGTAAAACCATCTCACCAGAAGGGCTAAATCAGTTGAGAATAATCAACAGGCCTCAAAACTGTTAGTGAGTTAGGGGAATCTCTAACCCAAGCATGTGAAGACTTCCTCAGGTGGAATAGGAAGATGAGAACAATTTGTTTCAATAGCCATAAAAGTAGCTGAAGCAGGTGCTATGGAGAGCTTAGAGTTAAGACATTAAAGACTCCAAGAACATCCACTGCATGTCAGGCCATCACCAGTCTTCCTGATTTTTGTCTTGTCAGTGAATTTCAATGACTCTGGAAGAGAGAATGAGATTATGACTTTGTGCAACTCTGCCTCAATTCAATTCATTCACAAATCAAGACATCAACTCATGATGTCATTAGTCCTCTTAGAAAATAAAAGACAAACAAAAATTGCTACTTGCAAGAAATTATTATTGGAAAGAAACATTCAATTTACTTTGCTTCTCTTAGAAACTTCCAAACCATTGGAACTATCCAAAATGAATAGATTTCTTTGAATGATGGTGAATTTTCCTTGTTGTCTAGGTTGTCATAGAAGGAATTTCTACCTACACATGACTTAGATTGGTGTTATCAAAAGTTCCTTCTAACTGAGATTCTCTGAACTTTTTCAAAACTTTTTAATAATGCATTGGAAATACTGGAAATTGAAGAATTAAATGAGTTCATTCATAGAGAGAACTCATAGTGAGTAATTTCTCTCTACCCATGCTGATCAGAACCTATTCTACAACTGAAAGTCTTGATGAATTGCCTCAAGCACTGAGGGGTTAAGGACTTCAGCCAGCAAAGATAAGAGGGAGGACTTGAACCTATAATTTCATGACTATGAGGTTGGTCCTGTAACCACTGTACAACTACCTCTCTAGACTGACTAATCACAGGTCTGAACTAACTATTTACAAATATATTTTCAGGGGAAATATCTGTATTACCATTATAACATGAACTCCACTGAAGAGTCTAAAGAAATAGGCTTTGGACCACAAGATCCAGATTTGATTTTACCTGAACAGATCTTGTGCAGACAGAAATTTCTTCCTTTTTTCTACCAAGGAATTCTTAGGATTATAAATTTTAGAATTAGTAGAGATCTACACATCTTTTAAAAAAATCTTTCTAGCTTTATTCTCTGAAATAAAATATTGTCTGAAGTAAAACTCTTCAAATCAATAAGCATTTATTAAGCACTCACAATGGGCCATGAATTAATTTAAGCCCTAAGAATACAAATACAAGTAGAAGGAAAAGCAGTCCATGTTCTCAAGGAGCTTACATTCCAATAAGAGAAGAAAACACTTAAAAGGAAGCTGAAAAGGGGCCTGGGTAGGGGAGATGGAAACAATAGTGATATAGAAAGGAAGGAAAGATGGTAGAGGAAGTGTGAGCCTGGGTTCCCTCCTTAAATGGAGGTTCTGGATAGGGAGCCAATCAAGTGGAGGTAAAGGTTGCAGGATATAGGGTACATTCAGTGGGTGAATTCCAGGGAAGCAGTCAGGCTTCAGAATAAAGAGCTCAAGGAGCATAGTAGAGAAAGTCCAGAATGTCACTTGGAAAGGAATAAATTCTCTGTAGTTCTCTTATTTTTCTATACTTATTGATGTAATATAGCATGTCATGGTAGATAGAAAACTGAGTTAGAAAAACTTGGGGTCAAACTCTGCCTCTGACACATATTTTCTATGGCAATAGCCCCAGACAAGTCTCTTAAGAATTTAAATTAAAACTCCATGGATATAAGAAGCTTTCTTACTAAGAATTCTCTATGTCAAAGAAATCACTAAAACAAGCAAAAGCATCATGAAAATATCCCCCATCCTAATATGTCAGACTTGTTTTCACATGGTCAAATTTTGACCACTCTGAACATTCTTCATATGGTAATTGTTGAAGGAAAATGGAGGATTCTCAAAGCTGCTGGAGTACTGTTCCTTCAAAGCCCCAAGTCTAGAATTCTGGAAGGGAAAGAGTACAACTAATTAGAATATCCTGCCATAATGGGAGATGATCTTTAGGGTGTCCTATTTCTACTGTCTTTTTTTCCCCACCTTCTATCTTACTTCCTGCTCATACTCATCCTTAGCACTTCTCCAGCACCTTCTATGGAACATAAAAGTTGTTTTGAAGCATCCTCTAAATGATAGTTTTTTTTTTTAAACCTGAGAACTCTATTGAAACAAATCCCTACTCAAATATACCCCTTACATACTTCTAATTCACATAGGATGGATATCTTGAAGAAATTTTTTTTTTTTAATTTTTACTGTAGCTTTTACAAACTCTAATCCCAATTTCTCTCACACTGATGAATCAGGTCTTCTACATCACTCCCATTGGGTTCTCAGGATAACCTAAAATG
The DNA here is from genome assembly GCA_023553655.1 of Myrmecobius fasciatus. Taxonomy (NCBI): domain Eukaryota; kingdom Metazoa; phylum Chordata; class Mammalia; order Dasyuromorphia; family Myrmecobiidae; genus Myrmecobius; species Myrmecobius fasciatus. The sequence continues at coordinate 48,668 of JAJPUD010003896.1, forward strand.
ATTACAACTTTCTCTAATGCTATTAACTCAAACCTTCATCCTAATTCATTCTCTACAATGTTAATGATTAGTGATTAGTACTTCAATATCATTTAAACAATTTTAAGATCAAGTAACTTCTTGATCAAATCAAATAGCAAAAATAGAGGTCCAAATATTTCCTGCCACCTACACAAATCTCTGCAACACCTCTGTCCCTAAGGAAAGTGGACTCAAACTTAAAGCAATTGCTACAAAAGATTCATCTTGAAAAGCTTACATCATTCTGTGTTGGTCACCTTTGATTTTCTATGCTGGAATGAGTTTGGGCTTAGATATCATTGTACTTAACTGTCCACAGTATCTGGCATGTATTTCAGCTCCTGGATCTCTGGTGGCTCACTTTCCTAACCTTTCAGACCTAACAATGTCACACCTCAGTCTCATATTCAATCACCTAAGAGCAAAAATAAACAAAACTAAAAAAGTCAAAGAATAGAGTCATGCAGGAGAAGGGGGAAGTCTTGCTTGTTTAGTGGCATGCCAAGTCATGATTCAGCAGGCAATCAAAAGTCTGGTTCTTCACCATTTAGATGTTCAATCTTGTCATACTTTTCATAACCACATTTGGGATTTTCTTGGCAAAGTATTGGAGTGGTTTGCCATTTCCTTCTTCATTTCATTTTGTAGATAATGAAACTGAGGCTAATAGAATTAAGTGACTTTCTTAGGGTCACACAGCTAATAAGTGCCTGAGGCTGGATTTAAACTCATAAACAAGAATCTTCCTGACTCTAGGCCCAGTGGTCTATTCACTATATACTCAGCTATCCACTTAGTTAGCAGACCAGAAATATTCATAGCTGCACGTGCTTTGGAATCTATATAGAAGTTTCATCAGCTGATAACAATCATCTTGGATATGCTCTTAAGGGCTAGATTTGGTCCGTCTCCAATTACATTATATAAAGTAAAGTTTGTGTTTTTTCTGATCAAGAACAGTGCTTTTTTCCAACTCTTTCTCTTTTTTTTCCTTGGATACTGACAAGATCTTCCTTATGTTTTTTTTTTTTTTCCTGTCCCCAATATTAATCACTGATCACCACCATATCACATAACAGCCTTGCAGATTTATTTCTAATTAGAGCCATTCAATCAACCCTTCCATGATTTAAAAAAAAAAGTATAAATAAAATAAACACTGCAAATAGTAGAAAATAAAATCATTTCCTCATTTTATGTGCGTAATACTGTGGTATGCAATAGATTGTAACTTTTTAAAAGACGACAACAATTTTGTTTTTAGTTTTAACCTTTGTATCCCCAAGAGTCTGATATAATTCTTTGAACATAGTACACACTTTGTTTAATAAATACTTGTTGAATGACTAAATGAATTATATTTTGGCAAATTGTTTTTTACTAAACAAAACTATTTTTGAAAGTAAACTTTAGAGGGACATCGGGTGACAGGTGGGCAAAAATAACTTGCACAGGAAGCTGCTATCTTGTCAGTCAGTTGACATGGTTTATGTCAAAGATTTTCAGCTTTTCAGCACTCTTTTTAGTTTTTGAATACATGAGAAAATTAGAGGCTTTCACATCTGTTTTTACGTTCTGTTGTTTATTCAAGAAAGCTTTTTAAATTTAAGATTGCCTTAGTATGAACAATACTTATCTTCTGGTAACTTTTTTCTAATGAATAATAGATCTTACCTACGGATGGCAATGGAAAGCTTTCAGGCTTCATGATTCAACTGCTGACTGCTTAGCTGCTGTCATCCCACTGGCCTCCTCAGTGCCATCGTCATAGCTTGCAGTGTCTCTCTTAGCTTAAGAGAATCTCTCTTCAGGCTCTCAAAACAGCACAGTTTTTGGGAAAGCAGAGCTCAAGGAAAGAAGGAATTTATTGTGTATGCCCACTCTTTCTTGAACACACCTATAGGATAGAACTGAATTGATAGTGACTTTTATTCATTTTCTTTGAATAGTTGGATGGAATGAAAAGCAAAAAGGAATTCTAAAAAATAACTAGAATTAGGTCCAGCAATCAATAAAATGAGCATGAAAATGCAGACTTTACTTTGTTTAAACAAGTAAAATAAAAAATATTTATGCATATTATATCCACAGATTAAATCTATATGTTACAGCCATCTGTATAGCATAGCCATTTATTGATAGAAAGGAAAACATTAGCTCATTGATTGGCAGCATTCAGAATTTCATCTTGAGTTGAGGTAAAATGCAGTTCATGGAAATGAAGAGGCAGATTCTCAAGGCAAGAGAAATGCAAAAATACAAAGTACTGAGAAATAGAAGATGGGTAGAACATGGATATATAAGCTGTAAGGCCACCACCTTTTTAACTCCAGTCAAACTCAGATTAATAGCATCACCAAAAGCCTGTCAAGGTTGAAGTACCACAATCCATACAGAGATAAACAGGAAAGATACAATTATCTTCCCTTTGTGAAGGTAATGGAGAAAACCTAAGAAATCATTAGCAGCTATGGTTCAGAAAGGGGAAAGAAAAAACAACAACAACAAAAAAAAAAAAAAAAAAACCTGATATCTTGTTCTGGAATCAAATTAATATACTATGATTCCATTCTTGTTTAACTTCTTTGAAATGCTTTCCCAACCTGAATTTTCAGCTATTAGCTGTGGAAGAACTGCCCACCTAAATCTCAGCCCATCCAAAATTGAAGCATCCTTTTCTCCTATGCAACATGCGGCTCTTCCCAACATCCCTTTATTTATTTATGAGGCTATTTTTTCATACAGTAACTCAAGCTAAAAACTTCTGAGTCATCTTTGACTCTGTATTTTTTCTGTGAAATACATTTTATCATGGCACCGAAGTTCACATGTTTTCCTTTTCCATTTCCAGGCCTGCTTTCTAGTTTCAGTTTGCAGAATAATCTTCATAATGCATAGTTCTGTAATTCCATGGGGCAGGGACCTTTGTATCTCTCCTAGAAACTAACCCCTCTATCCATTACATAAGTATATATGGATGTAAAAGAGTACCTTGGTGCATCAGAGTTCCCTCCAACAAAGGGAAATAGAATGCATAAACATATATTTATATATCTTACATGCATACATGCAAGGTACTTTCTTACTTCAGATTCAATATTAGAATGCACTGGGGCACTCAGGAGCATTTATATAAATATATATATATATATATATATATATATATACACATATGTGTGTGTGCATGTGTGTGTGTGTGTGTGTGTATTTTATGTGCATGCTATTTCCTACTGTTGGAGAGAGCTCTATATACATTAAGACATTCTCTTTCTTCAGGATCTAAGTTGGGATGAAATGAGACATTCATTATATTATATATGTACATACATATATACATTTATGTTGTAAAAATTATATATAATATATGTATTATAATCTATATGGTATGTGTATTATACATAGAATGATATATATATGTATATATATGTGTGTGTATGTGTTTATATATGCATGCAAGTATTGTGTATATGAGTGTTCACTCCTGCTAGCAGCAGTTCTGATGCATTAAAGGCATTGTCTTCCTTAAGGTTCAGTGTTGAGATGAAATGAATCACTCAACAAGTCATTTAACAGAAGTTTACCTTGTACCAACAACAGAAAACTTTGTGGCACTTTTATTCTCTACACATCCCTCTTCTCCAAATGGAAACATTTCTGTCCATCATGACAAGATATGTTGAGGAACATAGTAACTCTCATGCTCTTCAAAAATTAATGAAGTCATTGCTTGTGGCTGAATCATCTTATGCCTTTAGCTGACCAGGAAGCTGTTTTAAGTCAGAGTCAATCAAATAGCAGAGAATAGCCTGAGAGTCTGCTCCATCTTGTGAGTAAAGGGAACAAATTTGTGCAAAGAAAATGTCGGTAAACATTAATCTTATCAACTACAAGTCCTCAGTGGCAAAGTACTCTACAAGTCCTTAGTGGCAAAGTACTCAGGAAATTCTTGAGGACTCTCTATTATTTAAATACTTAGAGGGTTTTTATTGGGCCTTTTTTCTGGTCTAGCAGGATTGAGAGAAAAAAAGGAGAAAAGTGAAAAATAAATTACAGAATTAACTATAATGAGAGGGAGTAAGAGTGGGGGAATGTAAATGTAAATGTAAAGAAAAAAGAATAGGCTTTTTCCTTCTCCTACACCTACTCAAATCTCAGCAATTTGGTCCATAGTGGTTATTTGCAGTTCATGGTCAACAATTTTTCATCATAAACCAGAGTCACCTGTGGTAAAATGGCTAAGAGTTTATAGGCATCTTACATACAATCTTACCCCTACTCCCCCAAACCATCTCTGGAAAGGAATTGTCCAAAGCACCCCCAGAAAAGGAATCTGGAAATTGAAAGGAACATGAACTATTTCTCCAGCAAGGACAGAGACCTCTAAGGAGCCAAGCCTCTCATGACAACTTTCCCACAAATAGGATCTTTCTGAAGATGGAAAAGTAATGTTTTGCTACTTTGTGGTAGATTAAAGACCTCTAGGAAAACTGTGTTTGTTGACTGGCACAAAATTTAATAAAAAATAGCTGCTTTGTTTTTAGTTAGAGGGATCATATGGTCCTGTTTGCAACACAAAATGGCATCACCAATTCAATGGCCCAGTATTTACTATTTCCATTCCCCAATCTTTGTTTTTCTTATAATAGCTCCAACTTGAGTATTTAATATATGGTGACTGATGAGTGCTGACATACCCCATAAACAACTGTATTAAGCAAAAGGCAACAGCAAAATTGTTCCATTGAATCTGAATCCAAAGGGAAGAGCTTTTGCTTATCTAGTTCTGTGCCATCACTTGGCCACACTCAGGACTAATAGCCAGAAATTAGTATGAAGATCTTGTCTTTCTCATCCATCAAGGTCATAAGTCAGCTATTGAATGGATGTACCAAGAGCCTAATTCTCTAGAGTATCCCATTACCACATTAGCAGCTTCTATGGTCCAGTTATAGATGCCTTTCTCATAATAGATAGAACCATAAGTCAATAACACAAAATGGCATTCTATAGGATCAAAATGGCCATCTGATAAGGCTTTACAAATAACTAAGGAAAGAAGGAAATTGGAAGGGAAAGAAGAAAGGGAAAGATATATCCAAATGAATGCAGAGTTTCAGAGAATAGCGAGGAAAATAAGAAAATTTTCTTAAATAACACATGAAATATAAGAAAAAAAGATAAAATGGGAAAGACAAGTGATCTCTTCAAGAAAATTAGAGATATTAAGGGAAAGTTTCATGTAAAAATAGGCATGATAAAAGACAAAAATGGAACGAATAGGAGAGGCAAGAGATTAAGAAGAGGTGGCAAGAATATACAAAAGAACTATTAAAGAAAGAACTAAATATCACCAATAACCACAATGATGTGGTTTTTGAACTAGAGAAAGACATCCTAGAGAATAAAGTCAAGTTAACTTTGGTAAGTATTGTTAACAATAAACTTGGTAGAGGTGATGGAAATTTCAGCTAAGCTACTTAAAAACCTAAAAGAGGATGCTGTTAAAGTGTTACACTCAATATGCCAGCAAATTTGGAAAACACAATTGTGGTCAATGGATTTGAAAAGATCAATCTATGTCCCAATTTTAAAGAAGGGCAATGCTAAGGAATGTTTAAATAACTGAACAATTATACTCATTTCACATACAGCAAGGTTATGCTTAAGATTCTGCAAAATAGGCTTCAGTAATATAAGAACTAAGAATTACCTGAAGAGAAGACTGGTTTTCTAAGAAATAGAGAAACTAAAGACAAAATTGCCAGCAACCACTGGACTATGGGAAAAGCAAGAAAGGTCTAGAAAAACATTTACTTCTGCTTCATTGACTACACTAAAGCTTTTCACTATGTGGGTCACAGTAAAATGCAGCAAGTTCCCAAATAGATATGAGTACCAAAACATCTTACTTGTCTTTTGAAGAATCTATATGCAGGTTAAGAAGCAAAAACATAAAACAATTGATTGGTTTAATGTTGGAAAAGAAGTATGACAAGACTGTACATTGTCATCTTATTTATTTACCTTATATAAAGAGTACATGTGAAATGCCAAGCAGGATCAATCAAAAGCTAGAATTAATGTTGTTGGGAGAAATATCAATAGTCTAATATATGCAAACAATATCACTCTGATGGCAGAAAGAAACATCTTGAAAATGGAGAAAGAAGAGAGTATAGAAGCTGACTTGAAGCTTAATACAAAAAAAAAAACAAGGTCTTAGCAAGTAGTCCCATCACTTCTTGGCAGATAAAAGAAAAACAAATGGAAGCAGTTTCATATTTTATATTCTTGGGCTCAAAGATCACTGCATACAGTAACCACAGCCATGAAATTAAAAGACAACTACTCCTTGGAAGGAAAGGCATGACAAATATTGACATATGCATGTGTGTCTACCAATATATGTCTATTTTTTCCATTAGTTTCTCTTCCCATTAGTGACTCTTTCTGTTGACTAATATGCTGCTCCTCTTCCACAGCTACTATGGTAATTGATGCTTGCTGCTCTGGTATCCAGGAATGTCCAGAGAGGCAGCCTTTCATCATACACATACTTTCCTATAAATCTAAGTACCCAGATGCTAAACTTCTTGGAGACAGGTGCAAGTCTACCAACATTCTAGAGCTCAGAGTCATCCTTACTCTTATATCCATATATCAGAAAAGAGAGGCTTGAGAGGCAGAAATTGGTCCTTTATAATATCAACAAGATCATTATTGGTGGTTACTCACTCCAAGAGTACATTAAGAGTCGGTGCGAATACCTTAGCATTTCTATCAGTCACCTCGATTCTTCTACCAAAATAGTTTGCTTACCATCTCCCAAATTGATCCCAACCTTTTCCACTTTCATTCCCTTGTTTATAATAATCTCTCTACCTGTCAAGCAATCCTCAGCACCACAAACTTTCTGTGTATGAATCTAATACATCCTGGCTCCAGGACTAACTCTTTAACAAAGTTTTCCATGATCCTCCCAATCAGAGAAAAAATTCTCCATTATCTCTGCTTTTATAACATTATTTGTCTCCTAAACACATATTCACTTTTGTTATTATTGTATTCCTGTTCCTCTAGACTATAAGCTCCTTGAGAACTCTCTCTCTCTCTCTCTCTCTCTCTCTCTCTCTCTCTCTCTCTCTCTTCTCCCCTCCCTCTGTCCCTCCTTCTCTCTCTTCCTCCCCTTCTCTTTCTCTCTTTCACAATGTCTCCCGCTCTGCCTCCCTCTGTGTGTTTGTCTTTCTTTGTCTCTCTGTGTCACTCTGTCTCTGACTTTGTCTTTGTCTCTCTCTTTCTTTCTCTGTATATATGTGTCTATCTCTCTATACAACATACATACATACACACACACACACACAGTTACACTAACCTTTCTTGAGCAGAGGAGTGACATGTTCCAACTTATGATTTAAGGATATCCATCTGGCACTTGTGTGGAGTATTCATTAGGAAAAGGAGAGGCTGGATTCAAGATCAATTAAAAGGACACTACAAATCCAGGCCAAAAAAAAAAGTGGAGGGGGAATGGGGGCATTAATTAAAGAGGTTACTGAATCATTAGAGAAAAGAGTTCATATGAGATTCATTCTGAAGCTGAATGGAATACACAACATATGGTAACTGATTGGAGATAAGGAGTTAGTGAGAGTGAAGAACCCACAATGGCTTGAAAGCATGTTATTATAGGAAAGGCATTGACCTTGGAGTTAGGTCATGTTCCAAACCTAATTGTATCATTTACTAGTTATGTGTCTTTGGCCAAGTCATGTAAACCCTGGGCTGCAGCTTCTTCATTAGTAAAATCAGAATAATATTCATTCTGCCTACATCACAGAATTAATATGAGGAAATTGTTTTGTAAGCCTTAAAGTAGGGCCTATGGTTGTTATTTTTACTTATCCTTCCCTATATAACATCAGCTCTTTGAAGGCCAGTATTTTATCACTTTTGACTTTATGGCCCCAGGTCCCAGCTATTGACTGAGGTATATGTTGTTGTTCAATCCTTTTTGAGTTGTGTCCAATTCATTGTGACCCTATTTGGCACTTTCTTGGCAAATATTCTGGAGTCATTTTCCATTTCCTTCTCCAATGTGTCATACAGTATTAATATTAAATGCTTGTAGGTTGATTAGAAGTATGAAACATTTACAAAATAATAACTAAAATGATTTTTGTTACTACCAAAACAAAACATAACATCACAGCAATATGGATTTAGAGGGGGGAAAGAGAATCTCAGAGGATATCAAGTTCCCAACGTTATCATTTTATAAATGAAGAAAATTAGAATCAGTGAGCTGACATGATTTGCTCCATATAATTTGACAGACAGAATTTGAACCCAAGTCTTCTTCAGGGAATGATTAGGGAGAAGAGCAGTGTACATTTCAGGGGTGCAGATATGGGCAACATAAATACCATAATTCGATCAACTACTTTGTCCTTTCTCTGAGGGCTTCCTTGGTCTAGACATCAGCCCTGCTTACAGTTTTTTTTCCCTAATCTTCTTGTCCTTGTAGAAATATGGCCCTATTTTTGATCACTTTAAAATTTTAGAGCATCACTGTGATAGAATCAAAAGAGTTTGAGATTTAAAAATCAGAAGTGTGGAGGTGTTGTTTCAAACTCTTAAGCCCATTTGGGGTTTTCTTGGCAAAGATAGTGAAATGATTTGCTGTTTCCTACTCATTTTAGAGATGGAGTAAATGACTTGCCTAGCTAGTATGTGAGATCAAATTTGAACTCAGTTCCTCCTAACTCTATGCACTGTGTCACCAAGCTGCCCTATTCAGCTACATACTTCCTGGATAAGTATTTCTTAAGCAAGTGACAACCTTTCTGGGGCTGAGTCTCTGACCAGATGACCTCTCAGATTACCTTCTAGCTTTATATTTATATTACTTTTAATTTAGTTTGTTACTTTTAATTGGAATAGCCTAAGTCTTCTGAGATGATCTATTTCCCTCAAAGTCACACTAAAATGGTCTTATATAAACTTATGAAGACTTGCATGAGCTGATGCAAAGTGAAATGTGCAGAAACAAAAGAACAATTTATACAATAATAATATTGTAAAGAAAAATAACATTGAAAGAATTAGGAATTTTGATCAACACAATGACCAATCACAAGTGCAGAAGACTCATGACAAAACATACTGCCTACCTCCAGAGGTAATGGATTAAGATGTAGAGAGAAAATAGGAGAGATATGGCCAAAGCAAGAATTAGTTTTCCTTGATCATACATTTCCATGATGGATTTTGTTTTTTGAAGGTAAGGGGAAGTAAAATGGAAAGAAATAAAATCTAAAAAATGTATTGACTTAAAAAGCAAAAACAAATAGTCCCACTAAGGGCCACTCATAACTCATGTCAAAAGAAAACTCATACCTTACTTATGTGTGCCACCAGCAGCAGGTAAAAACTATAGGTCCATTTTGTTTGACAATTTGTATCTCAAATACTATTTTTTCATTTGAATAACTTTTTGCATACAGGAAAATTATCTTAGGTTAAAGAAATATGAAATAGCATAAAATACACCAAGAAAACTATTGTAAAAAGCATTTAGTGGGCAATGAAAAATTTTAAAGTCTGAAAATCCCAGATTCATTTCTTTCCCATCCTCAATTTCACTGCTGTTATTTCTCTCCTCATTTTCCAGCCTAGTATTTATAACAGGGACTATATCTGCCTTGCCTCTCTATGGGCTTTGAAAATAAGATTTAGATTGAAAAAATAGAATTTGAGTGAATCAATTTTATAATAGGACAATAAAAACTAACCACTGAATTTCAACAAAGGCAAAAGAACTCTTTCTCATTCTTCCCCTCTGTGCCTACTTTGCAGTTCTGACTCTAATCTAATAATTGCTTTCCTGATACAGATATCAATACTTAATGTTTATTGTCATTGTGTCAAGGCTAGATGGCACTGGCCACCTCGTAGTTAATAGGGAAATATGGCCCCAGAATTGACCAACCCGGCTTTTCTAGCCACCGCCAACACAGCAGCAATGTGGTTTCTGTCTTTACTGAGCTTACACAAATGTGTAATTTATTTCCAGAAACATGCTACAGATAAGCAGCGAGTCATCTGGAAGCTCTCTTACCAAATGGTAACTTTCTGGGAGTTTCCTTGTTGAGAAGCAATTTCTGGAAAATTTCTTGATTAATACAAATCCGTGAACAAACTTAAAAATGATGGCTTTGTTATTGCTTTGGCACAATACATTAACAACACTGTGAGCTCTGCCAAACTGTGAGAGTTCTTTCAGGCGGATTATGGTCTTGTTTACATATCCAGCTGTACTGAGACCTTGTCCATGGTGGTAACCTAACAATGTCCCCAGTGGGGGTGCCCATTAGGGGAGGGTCGACTAACTGAAGTTGAGTTTGTTTAAATTGAACAAGAATGCACAGCAGTGCTCTGATCTTTGGGGAATGTGTTGGAATCGTACATTTTCTGAGTTCTGTTTTGGTTTATTTAAGGGGGATGTTTGGATTGCTTCAAAATTGCAATACACAAACTTGCTATGTGAAATGCCTTCCAAATGTTTGCTGTGGTCTATACAGAAGTGAGTAGAAAGCATAAATAATACTTGAGGGAAGTAAAATCACAAAGAAAAAAATAATTGTTGGCTTGCATGTTGCTATCCTAGTGATTTTTATGAGAAGGAAGAAAAAATTTACAAATGAATTAGAAACAAAATATACATACATATATTCATGCATCTTTATATATGTACATGAATATAATCTGTAAATACACATAAATATAACATGCCTGAAAGAATAGGTCAAGAAATCTAAAATCTAATAAGAAAATATAAACCAAAGCAAGTGAATCTCCTCTCATGAAAAAAAAAAGCAGAACTGCTTTAAAAAGAACTTTTTACTTTTAACTTTCATGGACTTAGATCCCTGGACTTCACTTGAAATTCAGTTTCTGATGGAAATACAATATATATATATATTTTTTTTTCTCTGTTACTTAATTGAAAATTTGTAGGGGACATAAACATCTATAGTGTAGCAGATGGCATAGCATAGCACTACCACAGTAGAGGAAAGAATGGTACAGTAAAAAAAAAATGGTATTTTCTGTGCAAAATACAGAAATATTTATTTTCTTATTCTTTATTGACCATATCACTTACATCATTTGGGTTTTAATATGACCACTGCACTAAAAAAAGAAATAGGACTCCAGGCCAGCAGTCTAACCAGTGAGCCACCTTAATGCTTGGAAGACATTTTAGGAATCATCTAGTCCAACCTTCTGATGGAAAAAAACAAAGCCCACAGGAGTTAAATGACAGTCCCTGGTTACAGGGTTACTATGTTTAAGAGTGGAGTTTTGGTGTCAAGTCTTCTGATTCCAAATCCAAAGTTCCTTTTAATATACTACACTTGTACAAATACAATTATACTTTTGTCCCATATTAATACTAGCTAGGATTCCTTACCCCTGTCATTATTATGTTCAGAAATACAGTAAAAAGATTTGAATAAATTTTTCAACAGAATAACAAAAGGAAGAATTAATGATTATTTCTCACAATTTTAAAATTCTTCCAATTATGGCTCAATTATATTCTCAATGAAGCAGTTTTATCACAGGAATTTTGTTTAGTTTATCTTTCAAGAGAAACTCAAGTGAATATCTTTTCATGAAAAGCATGCTTTTAACATCTCAAAAAAACGCATTTTTTTCAGGATACTATTTCAATAAATCATAAACCCTTGCTATCTGTAACTCAGTCTGTTGGTTTTTAAGTTAAGTGCAGTGCATTCACTTATTCCAGTGAAGCTATCTCATTGATATGTAAGGGAATGGAATACAGTATATCTATGCTCCTTGCAACAGAGCTGTTCAGTTGTTTAATCTTGTGCATTTTTATCCAGTATTTCCAAGTTGAAATGCCAATATTTAGTGACTTTGATCTTAAAGATTAAAGGATAACCTCTACACTGTCATATTTAGTAACATGGAACATTAGAAGTAGCACCACGATTTCTATGTTTATAACAAAATTTTGATTTTTGTCATTCATAATGTCTATATTCTGGCAACGACAATCTTACATTTCAAGTTTTTAATAGACTCATAGTAGGATCTGGAGTCAGGCGAGCTGATGTCAAGCCTTGGAACTTAGTAGATATTTGGTTTTGAGCAAGTCACTAAATTGTTCTGAAATTCAGTTTCTTCATTTACAAAACAATGAGATTAGATTAGATGAGTTCCCTAGAAGTTCAAAAATTATGTTGCTTCTCTAGCATTGATCAAACTTATTTATTGAACCTTTCAATACATATATATAATCAATTTTGTTATTCCATCTAATAATGTAAATCCAACCCACCCATTTCTGTCCATCCTGTGCAAATCTCATCCACATTACCATAAGGAGTCCATTTAGCATATGAGTTCACATGTTAGGAACTAATATCTGAACTCTACAGGTTGTTAATAAAATTCCATAACATATTCTGAACAATGTATATTTTACATCCACTTACTTCTACTCTTTATGGAGACTAACCCTCGTTAAGGAATTGTATATATATATATCATCCAGTAAGCTTTTTAGTGTTCTGTGGTCCTATTTAATTAGCACCAAGTCATGAGCAAATAGGAACTTCTGAAGGATCTGGCTATCTACTTGATGAGTTCTCCCTGATTTACTTTTTGTACTGGATCTATTATATGAAAGTGGCAATCATCTTTGGCAAACATATATCTCCCTGTATTATATCTTGTTAAGTAACAATAAAATAATATCTTAATATGCTGTTACTGAAAAACCTCAGCAAAAATGTAAGATATTTCCTATCAAAAATAATTGCCCTGGAAAACCAATCAAGAAGAGATAATTTAGGAATTGTTAGACTACCTGAAATCCAAGACAAATAGAAATAGCCTGAACATCACGGTTTAAGAAATCATCAAAGAAAAATTCCCAGATCTCTTAGAAGCAGAAAGCAAAGCAAAAATAGAAAAAATTCAGTGGGCATTTCTGAAAGAAACCCCGAAATGAAAATTTCTAGGAATGTCATAACTAAAATCCAGAGTTTCTAGATCAAAAGAAAAAAAAAATATTGCAACCAACCAACAGTTCCAAGGAACCAGTTATATAAGATTTAGTAATTTTAATTATAAAAGAGTATAAAGTAGGAAATACAATGTTCCAAAGGGCAAATTATATAGGCTCACAACCCAGAATACTCACCTAGTAAGTTTTTCCCCCACAGGTGAAAAAAAAAAAAATAGGTCCTTAATTAAACTGAGGACTTAGAAGATTTTCTTATGAAAAGGCCAAAAATGAGTAGAAACTTTGAAAAAACAAACACAAAAGTGAAGAAAAATATAAAAAGGTAAAATACAAGTGAACAATTGAATAAGACTTTATAAGGATGAATGTTTGTATTTTAATGGAAATGGAAGAGATGACACAGCTGTGCCTTGGAAATATGTCATCCAGAATCATAGAAAAAATCAAATAGATGAAGAGACTAGATGTGATTGTTGTTATGTCTGGATAATCTTAAAAGAAGAAAAGAAAGAGGGAAAGAGGAGGAAAGAAGAGGTGAGAAATGAAGGGTGGGGAATGTAGGTTGGATAATCAAGTAAAACTCTATGCAAGTAAAGAGAGTGAAGAAGCAAAAAGCACTAAGCAGTAAAGCCTCACTTTGAATTGATGCAGAGTAAACTAAGAAGAACCAGAAAAAAAAAATCACACTGAAACAGCATTGCAAAATTGAATGATTCTAATAGATTATAATGACCATGATTCCAAAGGACTGACAAATGCTGTCCCAGTCTGACAGAAACTGTTGGACCAGATATATAGAATGAAGCATGCATTTTTGGACAAAGTCAATGTGGGAATTTGTTTTATTTGACTATGTATATTTGTTGCAGGGAATTTATTTTGTTTTATTTTATTCCTACAGATATGAAGGGGCAGGGGAGAGAAAGTAAATAAATGGTTGTTAATTGGAAAAAAAATGATGTAAAAGGGATATTACCATTAAGGAATTGAATATATAATAATTCTTAAGATATTACCATAGATCTGAAAACAAGTGTAGTGTAAACTAGTTGGGAAGATGACAAAATTAAATGTAATGAGATTGCTAGATTTGCTGCTAGTCAATTTTATGACCTTTGACAATTGTGTTATCTCTCCTTTGGTGTAAATTTTAAAATTAGGTGGATTAATTCTAAATTCTTTTGCCACTAGAGAGTAAAGAAGATTCTTTTTTTCTTTCCAAGCATCCAAATAATCACTAAAGCTTTTATCTGTCTGAATTATTCAATTAGATTCTATAAACACTTCTAAGGTAAAGTGCCTGTTCACTATTAGTTAAAATGGCTTACAATTAGCAGTAATTGAAACTGAGTCAATATCTAATATTTAGTAATCCGAGATTGATTGGCTTAATTGGTTTGTGATCCCTTGAAATAAAAGTTGAGGAAAACTTAAATAACAAGATATATATAATGTAGGAGAACTAATGGTATTAAACCTTCCTTTTGAAAGTTGAGGTTTTACTGTCCTATGAAATTCTGAACTTTTTTCTATGCTAATTATGTAAACCCTTCAAAATGAAAAGGCTTTTTTTTTTTCATGAAATTCTTGTCTGTGTCTTTTTTCTTTTCCTTTCCTGACCACTGTAATCTATTTATTGAACACACCTACACAATCCCTTGAGGTTTCAAAATTATTTTGTAGGAAAAGAAAGTATTTTACAAACCATTATAGTGAATCATTCTGTAGCTGAAGGCGGCCTTTGTTCTCAGTCACTGGGTGGGACCCCTCTTTCATAGTTTAATGCCTTCTACTAGAGCCTCTTGATATATTCACATAAATGATGGAAGATGCATGAGACGTGAAGGTGACATGTGCAGGCTGGAGGAGGAAACTGATGTCCTGGTTGCTCACTAAGGAGCCATCCTGGCATTAGATGCAAAGGCAGTCATCCGACTGCCCTCCCAGCTGGAAGAGAGGTGTTAAGCAGCAGCTGTCGGACTGAAAGGGTTTGCAAAGGGAATAGTTTCTCTTGCATTTTCAGAAATAAAAATGCTTATGAAAAATTCTACTTATATATATATACTTATAGACATATAAAAATAAATGCATGTGTATATCTAATAGTTGTGTATATTATGTCAATTTATGTGCTATAAGAACTTTATATTTTAATTAGATGTATACGCATATAAATTCATATATATGTATTTATACATATATATGTATGTATATACATATATAAATACAAATTGTATTCCTCTATTTTTTTCTGAGACTTCCCACTTACTTCTTTAAAACTTCTTTAGACTTTTGGCTTATCAGTTTCGGAGTAACATATTACAAAGTCAGTTCCTGTGAACTGAACCAGAACTATTTGAGGTTAATTCACCTCATTCAACAATGGCAAGAGTTTATATGTTCTGAGCTCCTAAATATGGTGTATTCAACAATGAATTCATTAGCTTTCTATACTGAAACCTTTTCTTTCAGGGTTGTATATTCTAAAGGATTTAATTACATTTTTAAAAAGTGTCATGTATATGCTCCATTTGCCAAGACAAAAGAGCTATTCAATGCAAAAAAAAAATGTCTGCAGATAGTACAGTAACTTTGAATGTTTTCACTGCTAAACTGTAAAAAAAAAAAAAAAAAAAAGCTACCATAGTATAACCTTCAGTTTTATAGTATGAAGTTTCTAGAATATGACAAAGAAAACACACAGAATCTAGCCAGGACATAATTTAGTATAAAATAAAACAAGACATTTAAACCCAGGGAAAAAAAGAAAGTCAGAGTGTAGTAGAACTATCAAACTATGTGTGCAATTTCTTTGTGCTCAAATTGCATTTTCTCCCTTCAGTGTTATACCGAACAGGGTCTTGCCCTCTAGATTAGAGACTTTTGCATTAGAGGAAACTAGGTTATGTCTTCCACTGTCAGAGATAGAAATTATGAGCTAGAGTGCATTTTAGCCAGTCACTCTGAAAAATGTTCGCCCAAGGGGGTAATAATTAGAACTGTTTTTGTCAGGTGACTGCATTTTAAGCAGTGATGTGTCTGAGAATCTAGCTGAGGGGTTTAATATAAATATAAATATTTTTTTCAGTCAGCATAGTGGCTCCTTTTTTTGCTTTTTATTTCAAAAGTAAGCACTTTTCAAAAATTATCAGCTAAAATGTTCTACAGCTTAGTATTATGGTGACCTGATAATATAATAGCCAGAAGAAAATGACATCTCAGTGCTATCTGGGAAGTTCATGCATATAGCTATAAACTAGCCCATTACTTCTCTCTCATGAAGGGCCACAGATATCTATAGTCTATATGTATATGTGATACTATGTGTCAGTAAACCTTTACATTAAAATATCATTTTGTTCCATGCTACAAATAATCTATTCCATTTAATTAAAAATATCCCACAAAAATAAATACAATTTAGAGAAATACATTTATATTTTTAATTTCTGGGGAAAATTTAAAGAGAGTTTAACCTTTTTGGAAGAGGAGTGAAGAATTCATAGTGTCAGTGGGTAGATTACATGTTCAGTTTGCAATTTATTGAATTGTCAAAATTTTGAACTTACTATTTTTGGACAAATAAAATAGATAATTTAAACATTTTTTTCATTACAGAAGAATTATCTGAAGAGGTGAATAAACAACAACAATTTATTCTGTTCCTTGAGTGATAAGCTTTAACAAAAACTATTCCTTATTCCTACAATGATCCATGTCTACAAACATTCTGTCCCTGTATATTAGACCTATTTTCCAATTAATAATATTTGATTTCAATTGAGAACCCCTTAGAGCAAATGATGATATGTCCTAAATGATTTTAAAAGCACAATTTGGACCAATCATCCTTAAATAACAAAAGTATACCTCTCAGTCTTTTATTATTAAACCTTTCATCTAAATAACCCTCTCCTTTCTACTGCAGGCATATTTAGGTTTTACTGACACCAAAATAGCTATTTCCTAAGAAAACCTTACCTTATGAAAAACAGAAAAAGTGTGAATGTTTTGTTAGAAATAGGTTCAGTTGGAAAATTTAGAGCTTGTCTAACCCTAAACAGTTGCATTCTTCTCACTTTTTCAAATGTTTAAATGAAAATTGTCCATTTTGAAGCAAGTCATGACCTATATGTGGCTTTCTTATCACATAATATGCTTAAAAAGTAATAGTTTGGCTCCCATAATTCCCTGCATTTCCTCTGTTGTCAAGAATAAAGTAAAACTCACCAGGGCTCCAACCACCCCCATACACTTCTACATGGATGTGACATTGTTTCTCCATCTTTCTAAAATTTCTTTAGAATTAAAAGGTTTAATTATCCAGTACAGATATAACTCTTTCTACTTATAATATTCCTTGTTTCTTTGAACCACATGTTGAAATAAGAGTTATCAAAGATGCTGTTTCTTCTCCCATGTTTATCTAGATTCTTCAACTCCTTCTATTTCTACTCCCTAGAAGCCTAATTTGAGGAGGTGCTACCAATCATTTGCACTGGTGAATGAAAGTTGGGGCATACATAATTCCAAACAGCAGCTAACCTAGATTTATATTCCATTACCCACTATCTTTGTCTAGACAGGTATATAGTGAATTGCAGGATCTATAAACAATGGCACTCTGTCTCTCTCTCTTTGCAATCTCTGCATCCTCAGTTTTCTACATTTTCTACTTCCTTCTTGATCCTTTTTTTTTGGTTTTGGGGTTCTCTGTCTAAAACTAAACAAGCAAAACAAAATTCTGATAGCCCATTTCATAAATGATTAAAAAACAAAATATGATTTTCTTAACTAAGGAGTTATTTTGAAGATCTTAGAAGGGTATTTGTTCAATGTTCATTTATGTCCAACTCTTTGCATTTCAGGTTTTCTGGGCAACAACACCTGGAATAGTTTGTCATTTCCTTCTCCAGCTCGTTTTATAAATGGGGAAACTAAGGCAAAAAAATAAAATAACTTGCTCAGTATCACACATCTAGTAAGCGTCTGAAGCCAGATTTGAACTTTGGGAATGTAGTCTTCTTAACTCTAAGGCCAGTACACAATCCATTCCATCATCTACCTGCCCTTTCAATTAAGGTATTTCAATTCAATAGCCCCTAATTTCTGTATACTTCACTTTCTTATTCTTCTCTGTTAACTTCTTCAGTGTTTCTTTAAATGGTAATGTTTAGGAGTAATGTAGAGAAACTGAACAAAAGAGTTGGTTGCAATGTCAAATACAGCCATAGAAGAAGGAAGTGGAAACAAAAACACTATTCAGCAAGGATAGTTGTGATCTAGAGAGGAAAATGTAATGAGAATACCAGGACAGGTAGTAGCACAGGGAAATCACCTAAACTGTCACATTTTGAGAGGTATCCCATGGGTCAGGTAGGCTTTAAGGGAAGAATAATGCTGTTTGAATATGATCCTTCTTGTAGTGAAAAAATGTACTACATATTTAACTAATTTTTTTTTCAGATTCTATGAGAATGGAAATGTTTTGAATCTACCCATTCTTTTCTTTCACAATTGTAAGGGGAAAAACGCATCTTAAAAAATTATAATGTTCTTGGTGCAGTGGATAGAGCACCAGCCCTGAAGTCAGGAGGATCTGAGTTCAAATGTGGTCTCAGACACTTAACATTCCCTAGCTGTGTGACCCTGAGCAAGTAACTTAACCTCAATTGCATCAGCAAAAAAAAAAAAAAAAAAATTATAATGTTCTTTTTTAATCTGAACCCAGCAGAAACATTTTTTTTAAATTAACCTTCTATTGGATATTTTTCAATGGGTTCCTTTCTCAAAAGGTGCATGTTATTATAAAAAATATTATTATACTTTACAAGGAAATGTGAAAGCAGGGAAATAAAATGTAAACAGAAAGAAGCAAAAACACATATCAGTGTCAATATAAAGAGACTAAGATCTCATAGACCAGTTCAGTTCCTCCATCTTTCTTTCCAGTTTTCCACAAGGCAGAAAACATTCCACTCAAGATCTCAGACACCATTACCCACATATGCTTACGCAAAGCAAATTTGCATGAAATCACCACGTCATGAAGAAAGGCAGTGACCCTGGCAAACCAGCATTTGGTTATATATTTCAGCTTCCTCAGATTTGTGATCAAGTAAAAATGTGACATTTGATATTATCCATGATGGTTAATTCTATGAACGTTTTAATATTTCTCAGACATCCTAAGATTTATCATTTTGCTTCCTCCAAAGAAAGGAAGAATTTAAATACCAATGTCTTTTTTTCTTTTGAAAAAATAAATGCTATAATAGACCTCTTAAGGTTAATATCTGTCCTTGTACCTTCAATGAATCCATGGCAAGCATGTTTTTTATTGCTCTGCCATTGTTAAAAATTACTTTGTCCCCATTCTCTTAGTCATACCCTTTTTCAAACTCAGATTTCCAAGTTTCATCAAAAAAAAAAAAAAAAAGCACATCACTTCAGACGTAAAAGGAATGGGAGACAGTGCAGTACAGTGGAAAGAACACTGATTCTGGAACACACTCTGGTCCTTAAACCAGGAGATGGAGGTTCAGATCTTGCCTCTGAAATTCAATATATTTTCAACCTAGGGCAAGACCACTTCCAAAGGCCTTTTTCCTTATCAATAAAGTTAGGGGTTTAAATTAAATGGTTTCTGAGTCCCCTTACAGCTATTGACCTGTGATCTCAAGGTCATTAAAATATTATCTGGTGAAGCAAAAGTATCTTTACTCAAAACAGATACTTATGTACTCCTATAGAAGGAACTATAAAATAATTATCAATGGGTTCACATTTGTCACCAAAGTTTGCAAAACACTTTCCTCACAATCATCACAATGTGAATAGTATAAGTACAACTATATACATCTTTCAGGTAAGGAAAGAGAGGCTCAGAGAGGTCAACTACTTGCCAAAAAATACAAAATCTATTAGGAATTGAATCCAGCACTCTAATGTAGGTCTATTAAGCCCTGTGATCTTTTTTTTCTGCAGCACACTGAAAGTGACCAGTACAAAATATAAGAGATCATTCATACTGTTTAAGATATTGGCTCTGAGAATTTTTTTCTGTAGGTTTTTAGCTTTTGCTATTGGAATTGTAGTGTGTGCAGGATAATACTAATTCTCAAAGTTTAAAAGGAAGGGCAAAAACAGAACATCTCAAGAAAGCAAGATGAAATTCACGTGCTAATATAGTAGATGATTCCTGAGCACATAGCTGCATGCTTTTAACCAGTCATGTTCTTGTTTATCTTCATTTTCAGAGTCCCAATGACATCATAGCATGATGTTTTGACTTGAATATGAATTGGATTTAAGTGACACAGAACTGTGCAGTAATCAGCTTCACTCTCCCTTCTAGAATCATTAAAGTGCATTGACAAGACAGAATTCAGAGGATTGCTGATGTCTCGGGATGCAGTGGATGACTTGGTATTTCTAATGTCTGACCAAGATCTAAGTGTTTCATAGCACCTGATTAAGGCATTGAAATAAATTGCTCTCATCATCCCATTCTCTAGGGGACATCTTCACATGCTCAGGGCTGACATCTCGCTATTTCACTAATGGCTTTGAGACCTATCAGTTACTCTCTACCTGATTCAGTTTGCCAAAATGGTTTTATTGGGATATGGCCAGTGTGTGCTGCAGCTTTTTGGAGCCACAAATGAGTGTTGGGTGAAAGCTGACATCCAAAGTATAAGCAACCTTGAGAAGGGCTGGGAAAGCCCTCACACCAGAGATAATAGTCCTCCTTGAGCATCCCTATATATTAACCATTGATTGTCATGAGGTAAATCTTTCATTAATTAAGATCTTGTTACTCATATTTCAGATTTTTATCTTCATAGATGGAATTTCCTATCCATGAATTTTGTGCTGGGTGGTGGTGGGTTTTCGTAGTTGTTGTTTCAAAGCCAGAAGTAACTTCAAGCTCTTCCTATAAAAATCTGTAATATTGCCAAGAGTTTCACTCACATTGGCTTCTTTCTTTCTTTAGCCCTGTCCCAAAATCTCTATTTCTGTTTATGGCAGTAATACCATACAACTTCACCCAGATTCAAAATTTCAGTCATGTGTTCTTCCCTCTCTCTAACCTCCATTCAAACAGGGGCCAAGTCATATTGATTCTAATTCTGCAATATTTATCACATCCTCTCCATTTTCCATGAGCTACACAGCTTCTAGACTTACTCAGAACTCTCTACCATGCCCTCTTTCCCCAGGAAACTTATAATTGGGAAATCACATTATCCTGAAAAACTGAATCTGCCTGATAGTAGCTTCTTATAAGTACCCTCTCTGTCCCTCTGACAGGAGGGCTAGGTACTCTATTTAAGGGGAAGACAGCACAGTTTTTCCTCTCCATTTCTTACCAATTACACTGCTTAAGGACTTTTTTGGAACTCATCATAATGCCTCCCTACAAAGTACACTTTTCACTTCCTCTCCCTTAACCCAAACTTTTCAGCTTCCACTGTGTATATGTGGGGAAGGGCTTCCCCTATTAGATTATAAAGTCCTAGAGGGCAGAGATTATCTTTGTGTTTATTTGTATGTGTATATCCAGGGCATTATTTCAGTGACTGGTACATAGTAGATACTTAATAAATGCTTGCCAATTGTCATATGATCCCTCCTCTTCTTCACTTCTGCTACATCCCTTCTAGTACAGAATCTCTTGTCTTTTTCATTAGGCTATTATTATAACATCCTCCTAATAGGTCTTTTCCCTCTCCTCCCTCTCAAGTCTTTTGTACAACCAGAGTAACCTTTGTAATGCAGAGATCTAATCTGAGACTCTTCTTTACCCAAAAATATTCAGTGGTTTCTTATCACTTTATCCTAGAATAAAAGGTTTTCCTCTATTTGGTTCTAGATTATCATTGCTCACAATGTTTCTTTTCATATATTATTCTTTCCAGTCAAATTGGATTATTTACATACATAATCCAAAAACCTCATTCTTATCCCTTCTGCCTTCATACTTTTTCTCACAATGCCTCCCATGTCTAAAATGTTCCCATTATCTACACCTCCCTCTGTTTAAGCTTCTGTCTTCCTTCAATGCCCATTTCAGGTCCTATGAAGTTCTTTTGCATCCTTCCTATCACCCCAAGGTAGAAGTAATATTTCCCTCAAATGTCTCATCATAATACCTAAACTTCTCCATTGTACATTACATTCAACTTTATATAAGGTACATCTCCTGTAACTGTGTGCCCTCACATTGCTATTTAGGTATGGGTTTTACCAGATAAGACCACAGAAGTTCTATAATTCTGTGTGTTATGTCCTCTAGATTAAAAGTTTCTTGAGATAAGGAATTATGTCTTGTATTATCTTGTTAATCAACTGCTAAACACAGTGCATTGAAAATAATAGGTGCTTACTTGAATTCTATTTCCAAAACATCCATACTTTGGAAAAATGTTTTGGTTGTTTTTCTCTTCTCACAAGGATAATTATTTCCTGCAGTTCAGAATGTTTGATCCAACCTAATAACAGGTAGAGGAAGGTCAATTATTTGTCTTTGGAGAAGATAATTCTTCTGGGAAATTTAACTTATTTTTTGCCATGTTAGAATTTAATCAAAATTCACAGGGGTAAGTTTCAAATACTAAGATCTTTTAGTTTTTGTTTATTTGCTTAAATAGAAAGCAACATTTCCTTTTAAATTAAATTACATTAAATTAAATATATACATATGTATTATTCATGTGTATATATATATAATATATGTGTGTATGGATATACTATACATATACATAAACACATGTTAAGAATTTCTTGGGGAATTTTTCAAATCTCAGATATAGTTAGTTGTTCAGAATATGGAACTTTGACTATTTGACTTTAAATCTATACTAATAATAGGTAGCATAAATATAATACTTAAGAATTTTATAGAAGCATATTACAATTAATATTTGTTTTTATCCTTACAGAAACCTTGAGGGGCAAGTTCTCTCACTATCTGCCTTTTAGAAGTGGGGAAAGTGATCTTGGTCTTGATTAGAATCCCATAGCTAATGAAGTATCTGAATTTAGATTTGAACTAATGCTTTCCTGACTCCAAATCCTGCATTCTATTTACTGTATCACATAGTTGCCTCTGTTATAAAATCAAACAAGATAGGGCTTAAATTTTCCTTAGATTGTAATTTATTTTTATTATTAAATTTTTAACATTAAGAAAAACAAATACTTAATCAATCAACATGCATTTATTTAACGCCTAATATATGGCAAATACTGTGTTGACTCCAAGACACAAATTTTAAAAAGAAGCCAGCTGCTGCCATGAGAGAGTCATATTGTTCTGAGGGAATTCAATATATTCGCAGAAAAGCAAGTATAAGATATGTAGGGAATAACTTAATTTTATCAAATTTAAGTTAATGATGTAATTTAAGTAGAATCCACATAATTTCAAAAGATGGGGCATTAACAACTAGAGGAGTCAGGAAAAGTCCCCTAAACCCCAACTTGAATAGAATGAATTTTGGTGAAGGATTCAAGTGGCAGAGGTGACCTAAGAGAACATTGCAGAATTGCAAGACCCTGTGGCAGGAGATCTATTGTTCTATATACAAAATACTAAAATCTGGCTGGATAGTTAGATAGATGAGAGGAAGTGATATGTAATCAATCCCGGAAGGTAAACTGCACCCAGATTGTAAAAGGCTTTAAATAACAAATAGATGGGTTGGGGTTTTTTTTACCCTAGTATCAGTAGGCAGTCCCTAAAGCTTCTTAAGCAGGGAATCAACATGATCAGACTTCCACTTTAAAAAGATCCATTTGGCCTCTGTGCAGAGTACAGATTGGAGTAAAGAGAAGCTAGAGAGTGCATTTAGTACAGCAAAAAAGACCAATACGGAGCCTATTAGTCCAAATGAGATGTGAAAAAGATCTGGTTTAAATTTTCATAATGTGAGTGAAAAAGGGGGGGGTGACAAGAGTAGTTGTGAGAAGTGGGGGGGGATTGATGTATATATATCAGTAGTAATCCTGCTTCTTATAGTTAACAGATTTGTGACTTCTTCTCTTTATTCTAACTTCTCTGAGTTATAATTTTCTTCATTTAAAATAACAATTATTGAACCAAATTTCTCCTAAGGTCTGTTCTAGCTCTAAAATGCCATGATTCTATGGCTGACTAATTTTTTTGGTCCTTTGCTTCTCCTTAACTAGCATTCATTATCATCTCTAAAGTAGGAATGAGACAAGGTGAAATTTAAACCAAGGAATTTTGCTTCTTATCAGATCTTAAAAAGATTCTGATGAGGAAAGAGGCTAAACCTACTGGCTAAAATTAAGTTTCAGGGCTATTTGTTGATTTCAATTATCAACATATTCTTTGTCCTTCATTTGCACTGATAATCAAAATTTGACATTTTTTTCCTGTTGGAATTTTTTTCAATATCTATAAAATTATTTTCAGAGTCCCCATTGACACTTATGTTAATATTTTTTCTCCTACAGACCATTACTGTTAACACAAGTGTTTATAACATATCACTTATATCAGTCACTAAAATAATCTCATTTTGTGGTTAACAAGGTGCCAATCAGATATATGAAATGTCATTTTACACCTGAAATGGTTGCTTGGTGGTCACTGAAACAAATTTAACTTAATTAGGAGAACAAAAGATAGTCTGTCTCTCAGATATATAGATAAGGAAGGAATTTGTGGCCAAAAAAGAACCAGAAAACATTATTAAATGGATAATTTTTATTATATTAAACTAGAAAGGTTTTGTACAAACAAAACCAATGCAGCCAAGATTAAAAGGGAAGCAGAAAACTGAGAGAAAAAATTTACTCCCAAGGATTCTGACAAAGATTATATTTCTAAAATATATAGAGAATTGACTCAAATTTATAAGAATATAAGCCATTCTCCAATTGATAAGTGGCCAAAGGCTATGAACAGACAATTTTCAGATGAAGAAATTAAAGCCATTTCTAGTCATATGAAAAAATGCTCTAAATCACTACTGATTAAAGAAATGCAAATTAGGGGAACTTTGAGGTATGATTACATACCTCTCAAACTGGTTAAGATGACAGGAAAAGATAATGATAAATGTTGGAGGAAATGTGGGAAAACTAGGACACTAATACATTATTGGTGGAGTTGTGAACTGATCCAACCATTCTGATGCAATTTGAAACTGTTCCCAAAAGGCTATCAAACTGTGCACACCCTTTGATCCAGCAACGTCTCAAAGGATCCACACGTGCAAAAATGTTTGTAGCAGCCCTTTTTGTAGTATCAAAGAATTGGCAACTGAATGAATGTCCATTAGTTGGAAAATGGCTGAATAAGTTATAGTATATGATTATAAGGGAACATTATTGTTCTATATAAAAAAAAAAAAAAAGATCAGCAGGATGATTTCAGAAAGACCTGGAGAGACTTACATGAACTGATGCAAAATGAAGTGATTAGAACCAAGAGAATATTGCACACAGCAACAAGACTATGTGATGATCAATTCTGATGGACATGACTCTTTTCATCAATGAGATGAATTCCAATAGTCTTGTGATGGAGAGAGCCATCTGCACCCAGAGAGAGGGCTGTGGGAACTGAGTGTGGATCACAACATAGTATTTTCACTTTTTTTGTTATTGTTTGCTTGCTTTTTGTTTTCTTTCTCATTTTTTTTTCCTTTTTGATCTGATTTTTTTTTTGTGCAGTACAATAATTGTAGAAATACATTTAGAAGAATTGTATGCTTAATCTATATTGGATTATTTCCTGTCTAGGTGAAGGGGGGAGAAGGAAGAAAATTTCAAAACACAAATTTTACAAAGGTGAATGGTGAAAACTATCTTTGCACGTATTTTGAAAGTAAAAAGTTTTATTAAAAAACAGATATAACTTACCTTCTACTATCAGTAAAATCTTTTACATGGTTTATGATTTTTATCTGTGCACTTCACTCTATCTACTTCCTATCTGGCCTGTCTAAAAATAATCCTAGGATTCTGTTTTCATTCAATTGGTGGTAGTAGAGTGAGAGGGTGTGGCAGGTCAGGAAGAACCTACCTCATCTAATTTTTGGTTTTGTCATTGGAACATATCTTTGCTTTGTATAGATCCCCATCAATATAATAAAGTTTGACAGTATTATTTTGGTGCTAAATTGAATACAATTTTCAACGGTTTCATGGAACACTTTGGCTGTCTATTTGAAAAGCTGATTAGCCAAGAATTTGAAATTGCTAATAATTTTTAATTATATTTCATTTAATTAATAATTTTTGAAAATGTTTTGCCATTAACTTTAACTATGTCTTCTTTCATTCTGAACTTTATCCAAATCAGTTATATTCTTCTTGGAATACAACAAAAGCAAACACAACAAAACTGCACGTGCTCTTCCTCTTATCCTTGCATTTAGTCAATATATCATATCAAAATTAGTCTATAAAGCCCAGTATTTTCTTGCTGAAAAAACCTTAAAAGACATCATCACCAAAAACAAGTGTTCCTGGAAGAGGAAGCAGACCAATCACATAGCAAGAGGGAAGGATTATATAGCTGGATAATTCAGGAGTACACTGAAAGCCAAAAAAATATTGATGCTACAAGAGCAGGAGTTCTTAAATTAGAATCCATGAGCCTATTAAAATATGTTTTACCTGTTTCAATATAATTTGTAATTATATTTTTATTTGTACAATATAATTATAATTACAATTCTAGGGATTTTATCCGAGGTATTTAAAAATAGTATTCTCAGAAGTAGCTAAGAAGCCCTCTCCAGTCTGTCAAAAGAGACTCAAAACAAATAAAGATACCCTGCCCTAAAGCAAGACTTGTAGAACATTGGAAAGAATCTTCTAAAGTGAATTTATAGAAAGATGACAACAAGAAAACAGCAAATTGTAGTACAGATAGGTTATAATCTGCATTAGAGGTATCATTTTTAGCTTTCAAGAAACAAAATAAGCAAATATATAATAAAATACTTC
The DNA here is from genome assembly GCA_023553655.1 of Myrmecobius fasciatus. NCBI lineage: Eukaryota > Metazoa > Chordata > Mammalia > Dasyuromorphia > Myrmecobiidae > Myrmecobius > Myrmecobius fasciatus. Next base: position 75,738 of record JAJPUD010003896.1, read on the forward strand.
AAAGAAATAATAGAAGTATTGAGAATATCCTCAAGGTATAGCATGACCATCCTTGCCAAAATCAGCTTTAAAGTTTAAGTACATTTAGGTTTCTATTAGTAGTGAAGCAAAGTTGTAACATTGACATATTTTTCCTAAGCTCCTTTGGAATTCATTTATACTGCATGCCTCTACCACCTATTGTGTGAAAATTTATAATAATCATGATGATGATGATTATAACATTTATATAGCGTTTTGAATTTTACATTATTTCATTTGACCAGCATAATGATTCTGGACAGTAGATGCTCTTTGGGGTATTTTGTGGTTTTTGGAAGCAATTAGGATCAAGTGACTTCCCATGGTCACACATCTATTAAGTGTCTGAAGCTGGATTTGAACTCAGGTTCCCCAGTATGTGTTTTTATTAATCTTATTTTAAAGATGAAAAAAAAAAAAACCAAAACTGAGAAATTAAATATCTTGTCCAGGTCCACAGAACTAGTAAGTATGAACTCTGGACTTGTACTGAGGTCTTCCTGACTCAAAGCCAAGCACACCTGGAATGGACCAGTAAAGTAGTATTTCCTCTTATTTGTTCTAAATGCATTTTGCTTAATTTTCTAAGAGTGTCCTCTCATGCTAATACTTTGTTATAAGATAAATTATTAAAATTTATATTGTTCATATTGCTAATTACTTCTTTACTTTTTTGACCATATGACCCTTTCATAGCCATTACCTTTCCAAGTTAATTAGCCTCATTACCTAATCTTTCCAATACCACTATGCCTTCATTCATTCTATTTGTTCTCTGGACTTTCTCCAAGTCAATTATATTTTTCTTGGGGTACAACAAAAGCAAACACAACAAAACTGCACATGCTCTTCCCCTTATCCTTGATGATATTAACACTTCACTGAGGAGAGGGGTTGTTTAATTGTTTGTAAGAGTACATTGAGATAATATCCTCTGGAGAAAAAGTTTCCTTTCCTGTATCATGAATTACCAGTAGCTTAGAGTCCTTTGTTTGATTTGATTTTTAAATCTTCTAGAGTACATTAGAGATTATCCATCACTTTTTTTGCCCAGTCACAGATTAATAAACTCTTCCTGTATTCTATCCCAGTTAACTTGATGACTGTTAACTTGAGGAGTTAAGTGCCACGGGAAAATATGGAGATTTCATTGTATATTTCTTATTTTGGATCCTTTATAAAGACATTAAATGAAACCAGTCTTCCCAAACATCCCTATGGAATCTCACCATGGACTTCTCTGTCCAAAGGAGTGCTTGTTTATCCCATTCCTATTTTTGGTCTCTAAACCAATTGCCCACCTGTAACAAAACATACCCCTCTTCCAATCTCATGAAATACTGAAGTGCCTAAGGGATTTCTTGAAAAGGTGATTTCACTTATGAGATAGTTTCATACTTTGGGCTTTGGGGTCCATGTTATAGGGAACAGTATAATCTTGGTTGCAATAATTCTGTCCTCAGAGTCCAAATCACTGAACCCTATTATAGCTGAAACTATGCTACATAGAGAATTTCACTACAGGATGGCTAGTGCCATGTTCAATAGTCTAAGGAAAATTAAGTAAACCAGACAGTCCCTCGATTCAAGGGTTATTGTTCTGTGCTACTGATTCTGCCATGTAGCTGCTACACAAGAAAATAAGAAAACCAAAAATGGAAGATATCATTTCTAGTAATCTTGTGAATACTCCATATAGTCTCTTTTCTCTCAAAGGTCCTAAGTATAATATTTCAAGTGTAATTTTTCTAAAAAGTAAAAAATTCAATATGTACTTTGCTAAGGAAAATAATTTAAAAACAAACCATTATTCATATTGTACCCTCTGCTCTCCAATGACCATAATGGATCTGATTTTTTTTAATATGTCAGAAATGAAATATACTTTTTAGCTTCCTAGAAACATAATAAGCAATCATAAATTTAACAGCTTGTTGTGTGGTGAATAGAAAACTGGTTTTGTGGTTGAGAGAACCTGGATTCAAATCTAGCTTCTAAATAATACTGTATATGTGATCCTGAGCTAATCATTTAATCTCAGTACTCTAAAGGGAACTCTTTAAAACTACAAACTGCAGAGTAACATCAAACTACATTGACAAAGGGAGGCCCCTCATCTGAAAGTTTCCTTTGCCGGTAAGATCGAAGGACCAGTCCCTATCAATGAATTTCAAATTCATTAACAAAAATCAACTTTTTGATGGATTTGACCACAATTCTTTTTAAAGATATTTGATTAAATAAAGTTGGTTTCTTCAGTGATTAACTAACACTTGCCTTTTACTTTTATAGATCCAAGTTCAAATACCCCCTTTTTGTATTGATGATGGATGGTGAATTTTAAACCATTGGAGGTCTTCAAACAAAGATTATATAAACACTACATTTGGATAAGGATTAGATTGATATATAGGATTTAATCTTTTTCTATGTCTATGATTACACAAAACTCAAACTGATGATTGACATCAGGAATCCAGCATCTAATTTTAACCAAAGTCTTAAAACTGCTAATCTTCCCTCAATAAAATACTTATAATGAAATTAGACAAACATTTGACTAGGACACAGTAAAATGTAATAGAGCTTACTGAAAAATTTGATTCTATTCCTGATATCCAAAATTAACATGAGCAAGTTATGTGATAGCTTTGTTCCTTAGTTTACCCAAATGTTGACAAATATCTTAACAAAAAGATTACACATGGCTACAAAAGATGATGTATTTGGCTTGCTTTTGACTACTCTATTAAATAGAAAGAAAAAATGTATTACTGCTTGTCAATATAGTACAGAATTCTACAAGGAATTTGAAGAATTATTAATCTTATTGAAGTCAATTTCTCCTAAACTTAGCTCTCTCCTTCTGTAAACCAAATTCCCTTTGAAGTTAATGAAACTGTTGTCAAAGAAAATCATATACACAAAGAATGAAAGTTTTCAAATGTGAACTCCAAAAGTCAGAAAGTCAGCCTGAAAAGAATTTATAAACCCAATATCTAGGTAGACTTGAGGCTTTGGTGGGCCCTTTTAATTTATTTTTTTCAATTAACAAAACTCTCCCTCACAAACCTTCACCCCAAAAGACAAACAAATACATAGAGTCAAGCAAAACATATTCTCACATTAGCCATTTACTTGAGCCCATCACCCCTCTGTCAGGAGATGGGGATATTTCATCTTAGATCCCCTAGAATCTTGTTTATTCACTGAGTTGATAACAGCTAAGTCTTTAAAAACATTTGTCTATAACAATGGTGTTATTGTATAATTATTCTTTGATGTTTGCTCACTTGACTGCATCAGTTTATAGGTCTTCCCAAGTTTTTTCTAAAACCGTGACCCCTCATCATTTCATACATCACCCATTACATTCCTTATATCATAATTTGTGTAGCCTTTTCCCCAATAGATGGGCATTCCTTAGTTCCAAGTTATTTACCACCACAAAAAGAGCTAATATATATATATATATTTACATATGGAATATATTTTCTTTCTCTAATCTGTTTGGGGAATAGGCATAGTAATGATATTATAGGGGTTTTTTTTTATTTTGGTTTACTTAAAAAAATAATAGAAAAAACAAAGATAGAAAAACAAAACAAAACAAAACTGAACATTGTCCTGTGCCAAGCAGAACATCAGGGAGGATTCAAAATATATAATAATTACTAGTTAAAGAATATATATATATATATATATGATAGTAGAAGAAATTATATTCACATGTCCATCTTTTCCTTGCTTCCTTATAGGTTGTTCTTTTGTTCTCTGCTGCATACATTTTTACTTTATTCTTTTTTCCCTTTTCATTCCCCTACCTTCCCTACATAAACTATAGTTTACATATATGTGTGTATGTGTGTATATACACATATCGATAGGTAGATATATATATATAGACATATACATACATCTAGCTATATATAGATATATATATGTATACACACATATACATATATATTCACAGCCATCTACAGACCCATACATATGTACATATATCTATTTAAACATAGAACAACATGCATACATGCCCACATATACGCAGACACATATACATATGTTTATATACACACATATTTACTCATATATAAACATGCATCTAAAACAATATTAGTATAGTTGACATAAAGTAGATTTTTTTCTCTTGATTGAATCTTTAAGTTTGATTTTTTTCTAAGATCAATGATTGCTAGCCATACTCTTTTTTTTCCTAATAATTCTACTCCTGGTCCTTGTTATATTATTTGTGTATATCCCTGATAATGCTTCTGCTTTAATTCTGCTTAACTTGCCTTGCTATTACTTAACCTTCCTCCATCCATAGAGCCCTCCCTTGTCTTCTTCCTCCACTCTTTACTTCCCTCTTCACCCATTCTTCCCCCTTTATTTCTTTATATTTTGTAAGGTGTTATCCCCTTCATGGTACATATATAGCATTGCCTATTTAACCCATTCCCAATGTGAGTAGATTTTCAGAACTATAAGCCCTCCTCCCCTCTCTAATGCTTTTGTGTATTCTTCTTCTGCACCTCATTAGCAATAATTACTGTTTAAACTTTTTTCTAGGCTGTTTTGTTTTTTTTAGATTCAGATTATACTCAGCTTTGCCCCAATCTTTCTTTTGATCTACTCCATTACTAATGTCAATCTTAAACATATGATATATATTTCCATGTAAAAAATACAAACAATTTGTCCATGTTAAGTTCTTAAAATTGATCTTTGATATTGACTCTTATATGTTAAATTTTCTAATGAATTCAAGTTTGGTTGAAAGTCCAGGAAATCTGCAAGTTTGTTGAATGTCCATTTTTTTCATTCAATATTATGGATAACTTTTCTGGATATGATATTTTTGGCAGCAGGACTAGTTCTTTTGATTGCTGGTATATATCATTCCAGGACCTATGTAGTCTTTTATTGTGACTGCTTATAAGTCCTGGACAATTCTAATTGTTGCTCCAGCATACTTAAATTGGTTTTTTTCTTGTTGCAAAATTTCCTCTTTGATATGGGGGTTTCAAAATTCAGTAATAATATTCCTATGCATTTTCCACAAAAAATCTTTTTGAGATGGTTATTGGTAGATTTTTGTTTTTTCTTCTTTCTCCTCATGTTCTATCATTCCAAGATAATTTTCTAAGATTATTTCTAAGATTCTTGCATTATTGTTTCAAAGTTCTTTTTTTGATCACAATTTTCAGGTAGTCCAATTATGCTTATATTTTCTCTTCTTGAGCTACTCTCCTGATCTGTTGTTTGTTTTGTTTCGCATACTGTTTTCTTTTCATTCTTTATATTCTGTTTCATCATTTCTTGGTATCTTAAAGCTTCCTTGGTTTCCCTTTGCCCCAATTCTAATTTTAAAAGAGTTATTTTCATTCTTAATAATCTGTATCTCCTTTTCTAGTTGGTTGGCTTTTTTCATAATCTTGTTTTTTTCTGGGTGGTTTTTATTTTTATTTTTATTTTAATTTTTCCTCAATGTCTCTCATTTGACTTTTAAATTCTTTTTTGAGTTATTCTGTAAATTCTCTCTGGACAAAGAGTCATTTAGCATTATTCTTTGGGGTAGAAGAACCTTTTTTGTTCCTTCAATGTCCTCTGAAAAGGAACCGACTCCACAAATAGTTCAGGAGGTGAAAGTTTCTGTGTTTCCTGCTGAGGCTCCAGACAACCCAGCTAGCCCATTTGGTGCCCCAAATCTTGGTTTTTCACCAATGTATGTTTATTTACACTGAGGCACAAATTTGTTTCATTTGTGGGAGAAATCTGGAGGGGCTGAAATTTACTGACCTATTTCACCATCTTCCCAGAATCTTTCCTATGTCACTGGATTAAAAGATTTGAGCAGTTTGATAACCTTTTGGACATAGTTCCAAATTGCTTTCCAAATTGACCCAATTTACAAATCCACCAAGAGTCCACTCGTATACTTGTTTTCTCACAGGTCTTCCAACATTTGTCATTTTCCTTTTTTGATCAATTTGGCCAGTCCTTAAGCCTACTCTTAACATTTCCCCAGGAGTTTAAGGATCTTTCCTTCCCTCCCAATCCTTCTCTTCTCAGGATTCCAATTTCTTATTTATGTTCTCCCACTATGAGATGCTGCTTGTTTTTTTTTTCTTTTTAAGAGAGATAACTTTAAATAAATATATTTTAAATAGTAAAGATAGCTTTGGGACCACCCTCCTGATTTCTTTCTCTTAATCACATTCATTCTAGTCCTAAAATGTGTGTCAAATATGAATTGAACTGCATGGACAACTAGCCTCTGAACAGATTATAACGAAATTTCACAATTATTTCATAAAATAAGATTTCTAGATTGTGTCATTTCTCAAATACTTGAGAATCAGATGATTCTCTTAAGAAAGTCAAGTTTAGAATTTCATTACAAGTTCCCTAAGCTGAATGCTCTCCCTTAATACAGCTCAGTAGTACCTGCTTCTCCCTTGGCCTCTTTGAATGTATGGTTCATCCATCTGCTGAGCCGTACACTTATGTTGGGACTCTCTGATTGCTGGGTTGTTGTCGTTCTATTGCATGAGTTGCTCCAAAGGAATCAAATCTTGGGATGGCTCCAAAAGAAAGTTATTTTCCTTCCATTCCCAATTGAGTCAGAAAAATTTATTCATTTACTGGTCTGAAAATAAAGTTGATGCATGTTCCTCAGGAGATCCTCGCTCTGTACCTTTTTATGGCAAAATGCCATGTGTACAACAGTAAGGAATATTTTGTCACATGGCTGACAACTACAGCCTCTTGGGCCACAATTCAGTCAGAATTCATAAGATAAGCGATGTTGAGTCCAGAAACTACTGAGGAAAACAAGTCCAAAGGGAAGTAAGACTATGTCTGGGCAATACATCTTTCCTCCATCTTCACCTAAAGAGTGACAGAGCATGTTGCTAGGGGGCACTGCACTGCTGGAAATGTCTTTTGGTAATAAAGTTAAGGGTTTCCCATTTCATTTAAAAAAAATTGATGACTCTTTTTTTCTTCTTTTCAATTATTGATTCTACTTGCTAATTACCAATTCTGGTCCTTCTGCAGCTATCTCTCCTACCATTTCCTCACTCATCCTCTCTCCCAATTCTTCTAATGGGTTAACAGGATATAACATGCTGTTTTCCAAAGCCCCTTTTTGGCAATTGGAGTTCAATCATCAATCATAAGAGTAATTGAAGTTCATTGATGGGTAAAAGATTCTTTTGTTTTTGGTAAAAGTGAGTTACCAGAATAATAAGTTTTACATATAATTTGTTATTTTAACATATGTGTTTTCTGAAACATTTTCAAGGAAATTTTAAAGTATTCTGAAACATTTAATGCTCCAAATCAGGTCTATTTCTAATTTTTAAAAGTGACCTTTGCAAGTTTAGAAATTACTTAGATGAGGCAGCAAGGTGACATGTGGATACAAAAGCAGTTGTGGAATCAGAAAGACCTGAGTTCAAATCCCCTAGATATTTGACACTTACTAGCTGCATAAGTCACTTACACCTGATTGCCTCACCAATTTTTTTTAATTATTTAAATGATTCTTTATAAGAAAAAAGTGAATATCTCAAAGACTGAAAAAATTAAAGCTGCATTCCTTTGGCTAGAAAAACTTCTGTTTATCTCAGTTTACTCATCTGTGAAACAAGATTGTTTTGAGGATCAAATGAGATGATAATTGTAAAGTGTTTAACACAGTGCCTGGAATATAGTAAATAATACATAAATGTTAGCTATTTGCTATAAAATTTATCTATGGGCAGATCTTAATCTATATCACTGTCACTGAGCATTTTTTCAAACCACTTCTATTAATGGGATCACAATATAATAGATTCAGAGCTGGGGAGCACCTCAGAAGTCCTACAGTTCAATTTCCTTATTTTACAGAAAAAGAAAATGAGCTCCAAAAAGATGATGACCAAGGCCACAGAGTTTGGGCCTGGAAAATATCAGAGGCAGAATTTGAATCTGTGTCCTCTAATTTAAGAGCCTGAATTCCTTCCATTATATCATGCAACATCAACATTTTAAAAAGATCTTTCATTGACTCACCATAGTTCTGGGAGAGGTACCAAACCCTTACAAAAGCAAAAACTAGAACCCATAATTCTTCACTCTGGCACCCATAAAAGGATTAAACTTTGTTTAAGAGCTGATTTGATTCAACTTTAAGAATACTCTGAGAATTCTGTAGAAATGGGTCTTGAAGGTCTGTCATGTAAAGTAATATTAGCATATCCACAGTTGACCATGAAATATGCTTTTGAGAATAGGGAAGATTTGCCAAGCCACCATTTTTTTCATATAAATAAATTTTTTCAATAAATACACTTTTAATAACACCCTCCTTCCAACTGTGGATAAAAATGGTCTTGATATTCTCATGGGAAAAAAAAGAGCATTCTTCCAAAAGCCTGTAAAGATAGAGAAGAAATAGAGCTTCTTGCCAAGAATAAAAATGTGAAAGTCTGAAATGTTTAGAGCTTCTGATTAAACCTTCAGTGGTATGTTTCTCTTAGACAAAGCATTTGTCATAAGTAGCTTGTCTGCCTGAGTATGATTTATGCTGTTGGACCAAAATTGGCTGAATAATTTATTCTATTTATTGTTCTAGAAAGTTTTCTTAAATAAACAAATTAAAAATAATGCTGTGTAAAGAGAAGGAAACACAGAGGCAAGTATCAATAGATTTTGAGGGGGAAAAGTTTATTTTTCTATGTTAAGAGTTAATAAAGTATATCTAAAAGAGAAAGATTCAGGAACAGGACTCTAATAGGTGAACATTGTCAGCATTTTCAGTGAAACCAATTGGCTAAGAGAAGCTGTCAAATAGGTGTGAAATGAGGTGGAATTACTAGCGAAACACTTTCTTTTAAGGTACTTTGCTTTGTCCCTTCCAGTGCCTTGCAGCCAAAAAATAAATTTAATTTAAATACTGAAAATGGAAAGCAGCTATATTGATTTAAATTCACTAAGAAAGTCTGGGTATCTATTTTCTGTTTTCAGAGTATTAAGTATGTAGCATGAGTGTATCTTTATTAGTATAATACTTATACATGTAGATGCCGATTACACACATGTATATGTGTAGATACATGTTTGTGTACATGTTTGTACATATATGGGCATGTGTGATAATGTGTTTTCAACTCCTGTATTCTTTATGAGTCACCATGTTTTAGAAGCTACCACTTTTTAACATAAAAAATGTAACTTCTATTGTCAGTTTATAAAAATTTCAGAATGTATGACCATCGTTCTGTTCTTGCTGTAAAGTTTTACATGGCTCATATAATTTATCTTACCTGCTGAAACAGCAGGCTATTGTTAACCCTTTTTTTTAAAAATTGCCACATAAATTTAATTCCCAGAGCCTCTTGTATCAATCGTTAACAAACAAAAGGACTTATAGATGGATGAGTGTGCAGAAACACGGGTGGCTCAATTCACTTGAAACTATTCCACAGATAACTCACTTTAAGGGATGGTTAAAAATATCTCAAATGTTTACAGGCTGCATAATATATACTTTTGACATATTAAAGGAGACTTCTATCAGCTGCTCAGTAACCATTCCAGAAAAATGCTTTAAAAGAACTCATGCAAAATCACAGCCACTCGTCTGCTGTGCTGTTTCTAATTTGAAGGCAAATTCATCTCTGACACACAGCAGACTCTGTGCAGGTGGAAGCAAGCCCCTCTCTGCTCCTCTCTCTGCCAGTCAAATTATGTCATCAGTGAAGGATCACTGGTTTTTAATGATACGGTGGCCTCCACACTGAGAACCCGGTCCTGGCAGAGCAGTCTGCATAGCCAATAAAATGGCTGTCACCCAATTACAATTGACACTTAGCATCACTAAATCTGCGGTGTAATTCCTTGTGACAGTTGTGTAGGTATATTAGAAGAAAATAATTTACTTCAAACCCAGCATGTTAGACACATTTTCCTGAGTGTAATGCATGTCACATTTACAGTAGCCAAAGCAAGCAGTCTCGAGGCAACCTTAATCTGGGAAAAGATCATAGATACTAACATGTTCATTGAAGTATGATTATTTATGCATGCAATAAACAAAGCTAGAGCAGTTGTTCATTGTAGGTTTTAATTGTTATTGGGGGTTTTAATTGTTATTGGGTTTTAAATGAATATTAGCCTCTTTTGCTTTAGGGATTAAGAAAACGGTAAAGGGGAAGCAACATTTTACATGTAAAACAAGCTTCAGCTGAAAAGTCTCGCCATTTCTTTTTTTCCCCCAAATGAAATGGTTTTTCTTGACTCTCCTATGACCCTTTCCCACTTTGTGACAAAGATTGCACTGGCCACTTCCTTTGTGAATCATGGCACTACCACAGTGCCCCTTCACCTGACTGAAGAAATGCTAGTAAACTAGAGAGCCGCTAGACTAGTGGCCATGTCAGTCAGAATGTCTTTTCTCTTGAAGTAATAATATTGTCGAACAAAGGTTTGGGAGGTAGAAACACTTTCTTCCATATTACTATTTTGATACATTCATCTGGAGCTGAACTGCAGAAAGAACCTTTCCTAGTCTTATAAGCATATATAAATGTGACAGAGTTAAAGGTCTCCACTCTTCAGAATGAAGTGGTTTGAATGTCTGGCGAAATGGGACTGCAAAAAATTCATTCCAACTTTGTCTCTAGGCAATTCACCTTTGGCCCAGTGATGATATGAGTCTTTCTGCTGATGGGGAAGATGTAATAAGTCAGGTCAGGCAGTCTTTAGAAGGCAGAGGCCTATTTGTTAGCAGAATGAGGCAGGTGTAGTATTCGGTGCTAGATTAGCTCATCGCAGCATGATAATTACCTCACAGGAAGCCCTCAAGGTTACCCATCAAATACAGGGCAGCAGATTCAGTCCTGAAAATGGGCATGTGTAGAGTGAAATACTCTTCATTTAGAAAGTCCAAATTTTAAAATGCAAATCATTTGCTGATCGTTTCCTTTTCCTATTATTATATCATTAAAACATTTTCCAGTAAAGGCAAATGCATTGAAAAAAAGAAAGGCTACTGTACTGTCTGCTTACATTTTGAATGGATTAACCACTAGTCTCTTTTCAATTTATTTTATCTATTAGCAAGAAAGTGAATGAGAAGCAAAAAAAAAGAAAAGAAAGAAAGAAAAAAAGAAAAGAAAAGAAAAAAGGAAGAAAAAAAGAAAATATTAATTTCTGTTCACTGAGGTCTTTTTCACTATTTGACATCCATTCCCCATTTACAAAAATTCATCTTTGAGAAATTAATTTCATGAGAATTGACTATTTGGAAGGAATATGAGAAAATATAGCTTTAGTTATGTGGCATGCAGCGACCAGAAGAGAAGATATCTGGTATGTTTTTATTTACCAAATAAGCTGCTCAAGAACACAAATTCGCTCTCCATATACATCATGACATTGGAATCAGTCATGACTACCACATATCAAGATGCCTAAGGGCCATAACTGTGCTAAAGAGACCGCAGTGTCACTGAAGCAGGCTGCAGGCAACAGCCCCTGCCAGGCTGGCAGGGTTAGAACCTCTTCCATTTACTAGGTCAGTGAAGATGACCTTAAAAAATTCTTTAGAGCATTTACCCCCTTGAGCATCATAGTGACAGCATAGGACGAGCTGCGTTGCATCAGGGGTCGTTGGCAGCTGCAGCCTCCAGTGACTGTCACTATGGGCACAAGCAAGCAGAATTTTTTGGATGAGCTGTAAAAACCAAGGCAAGGAAAGGAAAAAGAAAAAATTCATTTTACAATTGTGGTATTTTCACTAATTCCCCAAGTTAGAGTAAAAATCTCCAAGTTCAGATGTTTCAAATGATTTCTTTTAAAAAAGCAAACAATAGCACTAAAACTGATTGAAAGTAAGAGTTAATTACATTTTTATTTCCACAAACCTGGGGAAAGCGTTATTTTAAACAAAATCAAGTACAGCTTTAAAACTGAACTAAGACTTATGGGACACCTTGCACTTCATTCAAGAGGAATGATTTTTATTCTTTATTAATATAATTATTCTGGATATGAATAAATAAGAAAAGTTATCTCAAATTCTTTACATTTTAATACATTGTTTAGTCTTTATATTGAAGCTTGTTTTATTTATAATTTAAATGTGCAAGTCTTTGTTTCATAATTTTCTTTTTTCTCAAAGAAAAGCTATTTTGACTTCCAAACACTACTGTGTATTATTATTTCTCTCAGCCTAGGAATGAGAGCTATCCTGGGGGAGAAGACAGATTCATTTACCAGAGGATGAACAGTCTCCAATTAAGGTCAACTGAGCTGCATTTCTGCCTCAATGGGTTATCTGCACACATCCACCAACAGGTGGAAAGGAGCATGGAAAAAGAGAAAAATGGGGATGAAGCAGATTAGGGGAAAAAATGCCAATTCTCCAGAGTCCCTCTCTCATTAATGAAACTTTGCCTGAGGCAGGTAAATGTCTCCAAGAGCACACACCCTGGAGCACACCCCTCTAATACTGGAAAGTCTCCCACTGCAGAAAGAGAACAAGATAAAATATCAAACTTTGCCAGAAGAAACCATCTCTGAAAACTCACGTGAAGACTAATCATTTAGTCACTAATGGTGGTGGAAAGCATTGATTGAAGAGCATGGATTAAATACTTAACACAGTTGTTATCAAAAAGTAAGTTAATCACTATTTTAAAAAACATATATTGGTATTTTTATTTCTGGCGGCTATACATACACATTAATGAAGTAGCTTACCTGACAGCAGGTGGAAGAATCTAATCTCTCAACGTTCCATTGCTTCCAAATAGGGTCATATCATTTCCATTTCCAAAACAGGTCTGATTTGTCACAAAACACATGGCCTATTACTTCATTATCTTGCAAGTTCCATTGGAGGAATTTTCTCCCTAAAGATAGCTTGCTTCATTGCTAAGATTTAGTATATTCCTATTAAGTGAGAATTTGAAGATTTCTGTTGGAAATATTCTCTTTTTGAAGAATGTTTATCATACAGTGTCAGGGAGATAGTCTAGTGTGTATATACATACACGCACACATACGCACGCACACATACACATGCACACACAAGCACATTTCATTCAGGAAATATATGTCTTACGATGGGTCTTTCTTACTGGTGTATTTTTTTTTTTTATATTTTCTTCTTGATATACCCTTTATCACATTAATAGTGCATATTTTAAAAAAAAGTTTCTAGAATCACATCTTTGGACAAAATAAAACAAAATCCATTTTCATGTTTTATTCAAGTGAAATCTACATGATAGAATTGAAAGGTACTTTGGAGACTAAGCCAACCACTTGATTTTCATAGATAAGGAAAGTGTGACCTAGAAAGGCCAAGTTCCCAAAGCTGATAAGGGTTTTTTGTGTGTGATTTAGTCTTTTCAGCAGTGGCCAATTCTTCATGATCCCATTTGGGTTTTTCCCAATAGAGTGGCTTATTATTTCCTTCTCCAACTCATTTTATAGATGAGGAAACTGAGGCAAACAGGGCTAAGTAGTTTGTCCAGCGTCAAACAGCTAAGAAGTAACTGAGGTCATATTTTAATTCAGGAAAATGAGTCTTTCAGATTCCAGGTCTGGCATTCTATGCATTGTACAACCTAGCTCCCTGGTAAGAGTAAGATTTGAGTTTTAAACTCAGGTTTCCAGATTACATTGCTTTTTCTCTTATATCCATCTCTATATTTTGAATATATGTCAAAAAGATAATAGGAAAATAGTGTGTATTACAAGTCTATCCATTTAAGGGTTAATTACAGAGAACTAAACTGTCACTTTTTTTACACAAAGACCATATTCTTCCTAACAGAAAACAGTATACATCTGGGAATATTTTTTTTCTAATAACATAAAGTGCCAAATTAGGAAAAGGAGGAAGACATATAAATATATCATAGATATATGCATATATATATGTATTTAAGACAAGAACACATATTTGCATAAATATGTATATAAGGTTCAAATATGAAAAATGATCAAGTAAGAATAAACTTTACCTATTTTAAATATATGATGTCTAAAACACTATAACCTATTCTTAATCAAAAAGAATCCTCCACTGCAGTAGTATAAATCAACATCAATTAATCTTCCTTAGATGATAGACTATAGTTAAGGAGAGTTTTTTTTTCTATATTCATTTTAATTCTAAAAGACCATCAGATAAATAATGGATTTGACCTCCCCCTCAATTCCCCAAAAACATCAGCCTTCAATATGAAAGGGAAAAGAGTACCTTTACTCTGCAACCCAGATTCTCCAATTCATCCAACAGTCTGTGTTCTATTTATAGAAATAAACAGTAATATTAGAAATCTACACGTGGCATTGCTCATTTTCCAATATAAAACATCATAAATAAAGATATTTGAAATCTTTGAATTGGGAATATACTTTTTTATATAAAACACATATAAAAATACAAAAAAAATGTAACCATAATAACATCATTTAATCTTGATCTGGGCATATAGCTTTTTTTAACTGCTTAAATGTCCTAATTGATCTAGATAAATGATTGTATTTCTCTAAATTAATCAAAGATAGGTGATTCTGATGTATTTTCCCAGAAATTCATTTTAAAATATTTTAAACTAATGCATTTTTTCTAGTAAAAGTTTGTATAATTTTTATAAGAGGTTTTTCTATGGAAAAATATATTCCCTACTTGGAAATATATTCATGATATTTGTTCCTCCCAAGGTTCCACTTCTGTCCTCTTTTCATTGAAGACAATTCTGAAGATCAGTTGCATAGTGGCCACAAAAACTAGAATAACCTAAAAAAGAAAAGAAAATCTGAACATCTTTTAGAGAATGGCCAAAAAATAACTATTAAGCTTTGATAAATTTTGAGAGGTATGACAATTCGATTTTCAAATAAGAATTAAGCAGGATAAAACTCATGGAGCATTTTTTTTCTAATCTACATGACACGAAAAGCAAACAAATTAGTGCAACGGAATCTTTCACTTTTCCACTGGTTACTTTGAGAAAAACTTCTCGGAAGAACATTGCAATACAGTTTATGTTACAGAAGCATTGCTGTATAGGGAAATAAGCCAGCTCTGTTCCTGCTGGATCACAGAACCTTCCTTCATATTATTAACAATCCATCACATTGCCTGAGAGGGAGAAGACTGCCCTTGGAGGTTATATAGCTATATCTCCCCAATATTTAAATAACTCCCTAGTCAAAATGTAGGTGTTATAAGTCATATATTAACCATTTTACATTACCAAAAGACTTTTCATTGATGACTCTGTAGCACGACATAGTATATAAATTTCAATATGCCTTCAATTTAGCACAACAAAATTATTATTTTTCTTAGCCCATTACTAAACAAATTAGAGAATATTAATGTATACTTTACATATTAATACCTATCATATATATTAATATACATGTTACATTTTATTTATTTAGTGCCTTAAAGTTTATACAGCACTTTACATATATGATCTCATTTTTATCATCACAACACTATGAGATAAGCTTTTTTAAAAATGTATAATATTCCAAATTTAAAGATAAAGAAACTGAGACTAATAGAAGTTAAATCAAAACAGACTACTAGTCCTCAAGATCAATGTTCCTCACCACACATTAATATTAGCCGTTCCCTATAACTGAAATTCATTTCTCTCCATTACTTTTTGGAATCTTATTCTTCCTTCAAGAGTCAGCTTGTACTTCACCTCCTTAGACTGAATCCTTCGCCAAGACATATCATAGAATTAGCTATTAGGCCTTTCCTTTAGTTTTTCTAGAGAACTTCATGTGGTTCTCTTGTCCCATTTACATTCATCTGGCATTGTATATATATACATATTCTATCATCTAATAAACTGATAGCTCTTTTAGGTCTAAAATCTGTATCCTCAGAGCCTATCATCGTGCCTTGCATATAATACAGAGTTTGATTCATATTGCTTGAATTCAGTCAATCAATAAGCATTTATTAATAATCTATTATGCATAAGCTAAGCAATTTTATACACAGAAAGGCAAATGATTTTCCCAGACCTCCAGAAGTTCACAGTCTAATGGGGGATAGAACTCTGAGTGCCTCAGTTTCCTCATTTGTAAAATTAGCTGGAAAAAGGAATGACCAACCACCCCCAATAAGGCTATGAAGAGTTAGACAATCTGCAGAAACTATACTCAAATAAACACTATATGGGATAAATAGGAAATAATCAAAAGAGGGAAGATATTAGAATTCAGAAGGATTTGGAAAATCTTCCTGTAGAACATTGGGATTTTAGTTGAAACTTCAAGGAAGCCACAAAAGCCAGGATTCAGAGGTAAGAAGAGAGAATATTCTAAATGTGTGAAAATGCCCAGAGCCAAGAGACAGAATATCTTATTCAAGGAATAGCAAGGAGACCAGTCAGTGTTACTGAATTCAAAAGAATATGAAAGGAAGTGAAGTATAAAAATAGAAAAGTATGTGAAGTGGGGAAGGGCAGGGGGAGAGGGGGGAGATTATGAACAACTTTGAATATCAGATAGAGAATTTTATATTTAATCCTGAAGATGACACTAGAGTTTATCAAGCATCAGGATGACATGATCAGACTAAATTTTAGGAAAATCACTTTGTTCATTGAACGAAGGAGTGATTGGAGTGAGGGAAGATTAGTAGCAAGCAGACCAAAAAGCAGGCTATTGCAATATTCAAGAAAAGAGGAGGTGAGGATCTATGCCAGGATAATAGTTCTGCCAAAGGAGAGAAGGGGGAATTTGCAAGAGATATTGCAAAGGTGAAATAAGTAGGTTTTGACAATAGACTGGATATGAGGGGTGAGAAATACAAAGTCAAAGATGACACCCAACTTCTGAGCCTAGATCTACTAGAAAGATGTTGGTATCTTTGACATTATAGGGGAATTTGGGATGGAGGAGTATTTGGAGAGAAAGATAATTACTTTTGTTTGGGGGTATGCTGAGTTTAAGATGTTTACATAATATGCAGTTCAAGATGTTGGCAATTAGAGATGAGAGACCAAAGGTAAGCAGAGTTATTAGTACTAGTTAAACAGAATTGAGAATCATCAGTATAGAGAGGATCATTGTATTTGTGGGAGTTGATGAGCTCACCAAGTGAAATAATATAAAGGAAAGAGAGAAAGAGACTAGAACAGAACTTTGTTTAACACCTATGATTAGTAGACAAAACCAGGATGGAGATCTAACAAAAGTGACTAAGAAGGAGCAATCACTTGGTAGGAGAACCAGAAAAGAGAATTGAAGAGCAATCTGCTTAAGATCACATAGTAGAGACAGGATTCAGACTTAGGTCTTTTATCTATAACTCCAATATCCTTTCTACTACACCATGTATTAAGAGGATCAATTGGTATACACCATTAACAGATAGAAAGTGAAAGTGATGCTCTTTTTCAGGGGTTTGCATCAGAGAAATACACCAGCATTTTCATAAGTGCTGGACCATTTAAACCAAATTGCCAGATGAGCTCTTACTATGTTTTGTAGAAGGTCCATTCAGAACCACATAGAATCAATGGAAGCCACAATGGGAATTTTAAAAAGCCATTTATGCTTTGCACAACTTCCCATGTGGTTTCTTAGTTGTGTGTGAGGAAAGGGAGAAAATCTAGAACTCTAAAATTTTAAAAACAAGTGTCAAAAATTTTTTTGTTTTGAATGTAACTGCATAAAAATATTAAATAAATAAAACTAAAAAGCTATATCAAACTCAAACAAATGAAATCAAACAAAAAAGGATATATTTAAATAATATACATTTATATAATACTTTATGATTGTCAAAAGTGTTTCCTCATTAATTATGCTATTGTCTCCAAACAGAAAAGAAAAATGAAAATAGTGAAGCTTTCTCAGGGTTAACACAACTAGCTGTCAGAGTTTAGACTATCACAAGTCTTGCTTGACTCTTACTCCAGCAATTTGGCTACTATGGGATGATGCTTCCCTAGAGTATGACCACATTTTATGCTTGTGTTATACTCCTGGAGACAGGCACATTATCTTCCCTTAGGTAATCAAGAGTTTTAACTGATAGCCACAACAGAGAATTTCAAATAACAGAAAGGAATATTGCAAAGATTTTTAGTCTTAAATATATATATATATATATAGAGAGAGAGAGAGAAATATAGACATCTTTAGATTTCAATGCAAATAGAACTAGGCTATTTTTTGTACTTTCTATTAGGATAATAGGAACAAGAGATGGAAGCAGCCTTAAAAGTCACCTAATTTACTGCTTCTCATACATAAAGAGAGACCTAGGCAAGTTCAAATGATTTATTCAAGATCATTAGAATAGTTCCAAATCATAATATTCAAGATCAATAGAATACATAGCAAACTAGGATTCAAATTCAGGTCTTCTAACTTCAAAGCCATTTCTCACACATAGCTTGTCTAATCCCTCAGTATTTCTACTAAACTTGTACGTTTTTGTTTTCCTATATATGACATATCCTCTCCTCTGTGTGTCTGAGTCCAAGAATGCCCCTCACTGACTCATTATTATGGTTATGCCCTAGAGTCAGTCCTGTTCAGGTTTTATCTGTATTAGAAGCTAATCCAACCTTTTAGACTGTTAGGTTGAACTGTATCCAGATGAGCAAAGCCTAACAGCTTTTATAGAATTTCAGTCTTTGAAAAAATGACTTCCTATTATAGCCCACCCACTCCAAGGCTACTTTCTCTTGAACTGTTCCTTTCCTATTTATTTATTAATCCATCAGGCATTTATTAAGTATCTACAAATCTACAATGTTCTGTGCACAATGACAGGCCCTGGAAACAAAAATACAAAAGCACTTGCTTACTAGAAACATACATTCTATTAAGAGGAAATGACACAGAAAAAGACAATTAAACATGAAATATACACACATTAAGTGCCCTGGGTAGGGCACAAGCAACTGGGAAGATCAGGAGAGGTTTCCTATAAAAGAACTTGTAGAGATGACCATTGAAGCTAGAGCAGAAATGAGGAAAATGTACATTTTACTAATGGGGAGCATTCATGGATTCAGGGACATAGAGAAGAAGAAGGCATGTCATATATAAAAAACCAAAAACATACAAGTTTGGTAGAAATACAGAGGACTGGGCACAAGCTATGTGTAATAAACCTGAAAATGTAGATTAATTATAAAAAAAACATTAAGTGATTAAAATGTCTTTGTCATATTCTAGAGAGAAGTGAGAGTTTATTCCATTTTTGCTTTGACTAAAGCAACTTTATTAGCTAATTAAGGTTAGCTCTGTCCTTTCAGTGAAATTCAATCACTTTTTCTTTAGTTAATATATACAGATCATGAAATATAATGAATATGAGAATTCATTGGTAAATGTTATTTAAAAAAAAAAGCATGATAAAGTAGAAATCAGTGACTCTGGAACCAAAAGACCTGAGTCCAAAATCTACTTCTTTAAAATAAAGGGATCAAATTTGATGGACTCCAAAATTCCTTCCAACTCTACACCTATGATCATGTCCCAAGAACTTGATATCCATTTTAGTTTTATGTGTAATTCTTAGGAATAGTGATCAAAAGCAAAGAGGTGATCATCTCTTATTCTCTGTCCTTAGAACCATATTTGTGTATCTGTACTCGGTTCTGAGCATCATATTTTATTAAGGACGTTAACAAGTTGGGCCTTCACCAGAGAAGAATGGCCAGGAATTTAAAGGGCCTAGAGACCTTAGTTTATGAAGT
This sequence comes from Myrmecobius fasciatus, assembly GCA_023553655.1. Classification (NCBI taxonomy): domain Eukaryota; kingdom Metazoa; phylum Chordata; class Mammalia; order Dasyuromorphia; family Myrmecobiidae; genus Myrmecobius; species Myrmecobius fasciatus. The sequence continues at coordinate 95,516 of JAJPUD010003896.1, forward strand.
TCACTTGAAGGAATTGGACATATTTAGAAAGTACTAGGAACGTTGAATGAGAGATAAAGAACTACAAAGCAAAAGATTTCTACTTAATGTAATGAATATGAACAATATTCATATTAATTGAGAACATTATGAGAGTAACAGAATTTGTTTCACAATCAATATATGTAGTAGGCTACATCTCTGACATTCATAAATAACAGAAAGATAGAGAGATCTGCTTGTTTGTTATAAAAAAATCAAAATGTCACATTAATGGTTTTCAACAAGGTATCTTCCATGCTTTTCTCAAAAATATTCAAAATTCCTCATAAGATAAAATAGCAGACATAATTTTATCTGGCCACCTCCTGATTATTTATATTAAGGGAGGAACAATAATGTCTGTTCACCAATGGTGTTTGCCATTGTCATGGAGAAGATTTGGTGCAGGTTTCTAGTAAAAGAGGGGTTGGTTGTCCAAAATAGTATCAAGACCTCCATAGGCTTCTTTTTGGAACTGTATCAAGTCCCAGAATACTTCAGAGCCATAATCAGGCAAAGCTGAGGATCACTCAAATCACTCATGTTGGGCATGAATAGGCTGTAATACATTACCAATAAAAATTATATAGGAGAATCAGAATAAGGAACTATCATTTATAAATGTGTGATAAAAAATAAGATAACTTAGATAAAGAAAAAGCAAGGGATATGTGGGCAATAAAAAGCCTAAGAGCTTCCCCAGTATCATCACAATTTTAGGAGAATGGGAGGGAGACCTCAGGTATTTTGGGCACATTCTGATAAATTTAGAGAATGGGAACAGGAATTAACAAAGTATTGGTATGCACAGATGGATTGCTTTCTTTATTCTTACATGGCATGCCCAGATCTGAGAGAATGCAAATAGCTTGGATTAGTGGAGTAAGGAAAATCTCTCTAATTTACGGTTGTCCCAAAATAGAAGGGGCTAGCATGGGAAATAGTCAGTTAACCTTCACTGAAAGGCTTAGGCACAGTCTCAATAACCCTTTCCCAGAAATGGTGCAAAAGGGATTTCTGTAAAGATACAGATTGAACTAGATAAACTCCAAAGCTCAACCCAATTCAGAGATTCTGTGATTCTGCCATCATTTTCTCTGTTCCTCATGACCATTCCCTTAAGCAGCTAACATTCTTTTGCCATGTAAAAGATCCCAGTCCATATTTGGACTTCTACATTTGTTAGATTATCTGAGGGATAACCTAGAAAGTTCATTTGCATGGTGGGGGGGCAGAGGAGAAAAAGTGGTGAAGAACTTTTTCATATAATAAGGATCACTTTGTCACATTAAGGGATGAGGAATTTAAGTTCTAGAAAAAAAAGTTTTGGTTGTTTTGAAAGGAGGACAGCTAAATTAGTTTTTACTTGGGATAGTTTGTTTATTTATTTAGCTAGAACTAGAGCTAATAGCTCTAATAAAGCCATTTGGTTCCAAATGGCCCCAAGTGGCTTTTCATACTTGTAAAGAAAACATCTGACTATTTATAATGAAATGTGTAGGTTTCCTCTTGTGCAGCAGAGCACAAATATGTGCCCTTAGCTTTAACGTTTAAAGATGATACTGATTAGTGACTACTCTGTGTGGTAGGGGGGAAAGAACATGGGGGGAGAGATGTGAAGGAACACAGGTAAGGCTCAAAAGGATTGTGAGTGAGCCAGCAGGCTATTAACATCTATGTACTGAGCTTTCATTTATTGTTAACACAATTTTCTTCAGCCCTGCTGGATTAGAAAGTCACACAACACCTCAGATTGCAGGTCCATATTTGTATTTTTCTAACAGTGCTATGCCCTGTCACATTATTTGATGTTATTCGTGATATTCTGGCTTTGGTTCTATTTCTTCTCCTTATAGCTCTTTACAGAACTCGAGGATCATGGCTGTAAAATGATGCATGTGGGATAAGACAGTTGCACATTCTCCCAGAATGTCCCACTAAGGCCACTTCTCAAAAGAACACAGTAAGACCAGTATAAAACTAACCTACAGTCAATTGTCAATGAATTCCAAGTAGTGATTGGAATATATGCAGGGAACAAAATAGTCACACTTATATTAGTAATAATATGACTAAAATATTCTGCTTAGAATGGGGAAAGTATTAGTATATTAAAATTTGATTGAATTCAAATATTTGGAAAGTATCTAATCTTATGATTTCCTCCAGATACAACCTTTAAGAAGCTCTCAAAAATATCCCATTGATTTTTGCCCATTGAAACAATTAAACACACATATTTTAAAAATATATTGGAGGATTCTTCACAAGTGGTTTAACTTCTCAGTGCTCATAGACAAGTCTCTAAGACAATGAGTTACTGGTTTGCATTAGTAACAAGAGTTCCTTTACAGATAAAACCAATTATGAACCAAAATCAAAACAAAAAGAGAGAAAGACAAATGTCCATAGTTATAAAATAGAACTGTATTGATACAAATTATTATGTGTCATGATTATTTCTTTTATAATACTTTCCTTCTGTACATAAAGATAAGTATCACTCTGGAGAGTTCTCCTATATACACAGAAACCTAGCTGCTAAGTAAGTCTAACCTGAAATTAGCAGTCCTTGCCACAGTTGAATCTCAGATAGCCTAGACTGCTATAATAAACATATTAAAGTGTAACAGCGTCAGAAGTAATCATAATCACTAAGGGAACTCTAGGCACTGGAGTGATAAATTGCAAAGCCCATATTACTGCTCTATGTAACATTGCAACTGGAAACATCCCCATGTACAAAGGGAATAAAACTTGACCTTCATGCTCAATCAGGTCACATCAATGGTATCGTGCCTGATGACCTTTCACAAGATGATTAAGTTCTAGAAAACTAGTCCATTTTAGTGCATTGACCATTAAAGACCTTTCCTCAGGAATTATCAGGCAATGCTTTCTCACTAATATTGTCTGATATCTAAAAAAACAGGCAGCTTCAATTATTTTCTGTTAACTTGTTAACTTGTTCTATTAACATTGGGGCATTGCTATAAGTTGAAACTCTGAATAGTGTCTTTTAGAAAATAATTACCCATCAAATTAGTCTTCCCCTCCTAATGCATCATGCTAAGCAATACATTCTCCTAAAATGCATATAAGGAAGTGAACTCTCCCACACTCCCTAAGTTTTATGAAGGATTAGTCTCAAGGTCAAATAATGGAATATAGTATCATTCTTATACTTCTTTCAGGCTTCAAAACATCTATGATTTTATTGAGGTGATTATTGCCCTTTCAATGCAAATTATCAATGTTCTTTGTCTTAGTCAATAGTTTTCAAGAGTTGTGGAAAACAACAACAACAAAAAATTTATTGACTAAAGGACAAATATCTGGTGATAAACTTCACCAGCATTTAGGTAGTAGTGGAGAGATTAAGTACCAGGCCTGATGTCAAGAAGACTCATTTTCCTGGGTTCAAATCTGGCCTCAAACCTGTATTAGTTATATGAACCTAGACAAATCACTTTGCCTTATTTGCCTCAGTTTCCTCATCTGTAAAATGATCTGGAGAAGGAAATGGCAAATCTCTCCAGCATTTGTACCAAGGAAACCCCAGAAGAGTTAGAGATGATTGAAACAACTCTACAACAGCAATAAACCTTGCCACATTTAACAAACAATGTCAACAAATATTACTTCAACACTAGGTGGTAAGCCTAGTACTAGGGATATATAGAAAAATAACAGCACCTCAAGGAACTCACATGAAAGCAAGGGAAACAATGTATAAAAACTGCATACATACAAGATATATTAGGGCTATCACCCAAATTGAAAAGTCTTTCCAATCCTTGATACTCCTTCACTCTTTCTAAAATAACATAACAAGATAGGATATAACATTATATAATACAATATGATACAATATAACATAATATAAATTCCAGACTATTCAAAGAAGCACTGTTTTGGCAGGGGAAAAAATGGCAAAAGGTAAACAAATTGCAGTGTACAAATGTGATGGAAGATAATTATACCATCATAATATAAGTAATTTTTTAAACTTGTAAAGGTTTTTATATGAACTGATTCAAATAAAACAGAGCCAAAACAAATGAAGACTAATATATGTTATGATGACAATTATGCAAATAAAAACACTGAGACATTTGAACTGAGATTAGTGCAATTATTAATCTTCGTCCCCAAGGAGAGATGATAAAACATTTCCTTTCTCTCTGTAGAGAGATGATAGAATACAGAAGTTGAATGTTGCAAACATCATTAGATGCAGTCACTGTCAGTTTTATTTAGCAATTTTTCTTGATTAACAGAGGAATTTCTATGGAAAAGGGATATTGGAAAATAACTTTTTTTTAAAGAAAGAAAGTCTCTTTAAGTCAAGAAGAGGACAATATGGCAATGTGACCGAGTTTCTGTGGTTAGACAAAACACAGTTGTTGATTTAACTTTTTTCAGATGTCTTGGATGTATGATAAATGAGTGTAATCAGAAAATGCACAATTAATAGTGTCAAATAATGAAAGTAGTTAAATAGCCATTTTTCTCATGAAAATGTATTAATTTTAACTTTATTTTATAAAATAAATGTTAAGGCTTGGGGTGGGGAGAAATAACTAGGACAACAGAAGCTTCTAAAAGTCTGGATCCCATTGCAAGAAAACTCTATTGTCACGCAAATTAATGGAAGAACTACAAGTATAGCAGCTTTGTTGATTCTTTGTGACCCCATTTGGGGTTTTCTTGGCAAAGATACTAGAGTGGGTTTGCCATTTCCTTCTCCAGCTCACTCTACAGATTAGGAAACTGAGCCAAATAAGGTTAAATAACTTGCCAGGTCACACAGCTAACATGTCTGAGGATAAATTTGAACTCAGGAAAATGAGTCTTCCCTGAGTCCAGCTCTGGCACTCTATCCACTGCACCACCTACTTGCCCCAGGATAAAGCTATACTGGCAACTCGGTGGCAAAGTGCAACTAGGCCTATGTTTCTATTTCTCTGTCACATCTGGTATAGATTTATAATGATGCAAAATGGGGAATCAGTTCAATTAGGCATGTGAATTTGTGTCTTGACTTTGTTAAATAAAAAGTAGCTCCATGAATCTATATGAAATTGGTAGTAAAAGGTACTTAAATCATAGGCTTCCCCATCCCTTTGTGGGACATTTCTAAGCCATGAATTTGAAAGCACAGAAAACCAAATAATGGTAATACATATACATGTCATTCTACCTCTAAAGATGGTATCTAATGTACATTCACAAAATTTACTTCTCAGTTGCTAACATCTGTAAGATTCAACAAGAGATTATTGGGAAAACAATCTAGAAAAGTTAAAGTATCAAAAGGGAAAGCTTCCTTGCTATCTATAAAATGGACATAGCCACCAGAGGACCCTACTCACAAGAACAGATGCTACCACATGAGCATGTGACATAAAAGGATATCAAATGCTAATAAAAAAATGCTTTCCTTAGGACAGGTTTCCTATAAAGCTTAGGAAACTAACTTTTTTATCCTACAGAGAAGATTATTTTATTTCACTCAGATCTCTAAAATCCAAATTGAAGTGCCTGATTTTTCCATAGGGCTTCTTGTCATTTTCTTCAACCCTAAAATTTAATAATCGCCCTATTTTGATTTTGTGCTGATCTAGCTTTTCATAAGTATTTTGGATCAGGTCTTTGTATGATGCAGGTAGTGTGCCCTGAGTGCTTGATCTTTGACCTCCATTCACAGATGGTTTTATGTAGAAAAGCCCCCTGATTATTGCCATTGCTTTCTGCAGCCTACTTTTTCACCTTGAAGTGTAAAGGTTCACAGCCAGGACCTGGCTCTTATTACAGACTTTGAGACGAAGAATATACTCTGAAAAGAACTCTGTTTTTATTTCTTTGGAATTATTGGCTTTCAAGCCTTTGAATTCTGTGAAGATAATTACTGTTTTGGCCCATGATTTCTCTGATATTTGATGCTGCTGAGTGGAATAAATTACCTATCTAACAAGGAGGGTTAATTGGTAGTTGTGAGCCAATGTGCATGCTCAATGCTAATTCTTTTTTTTTAAGTTCCTTGCAAACTATCATGAAGGGGAACCTCTTATTGTTTTAACCCTTCAACAGCAGCACAACCACAGATGATTACCCTGTTTTTATATTGCATGCTTACAGAAGAGTTGAGTCATTTGGCATAGGCTCATGTGGATATAGAGATGTTTAACCCAAAATATAGGGACGTTTTATTTTCTTCTGGTTTTGTCTCCTTTGTATCTTACCAAACTGACACTGGATCCCATCACAGTTCCGCATAAGAATTGTACAAGCTTAAAGAACCCATGTCCAAATCAGGTTAATTGGATCCAATCCTTGGAAGCTTACCAAAACTCAATGATGAAGTTGTCATGAAGTAATTGCATCATCACAATGGTTTCAACTAGAGGTTGCAAAGGCTTCTCTTTGAGAGTGCTCATATTTTTCATATTATCATTTGTCTTATCAAATTACGAGGATTGTATGAATTATATTGAGACAAAACATCAAAATTAATTTTCACAGAATATTGTTCAACATCCAGGAAAGCCTTTTTAAAAGCCTGACTCTGGAGTAAACTTTCCAAAAACACTTTAGCAAAAGTCATGGAACCTACCATTTGTGTATCAAAGCTGCATTCTAAAGTCTGTATGCAAATTGCACTATTGAAGCTGTTTCCTAATATTTGCATATTTATAACCAGTATCTGTCAGGAAAAGGTTAAGATCACCTGCAATGGCTTTTGTGTTGGTGTATAAAATGAAAAATATCTCACACTTGGGTGTTCTAATAACCCTGATATTATTTTAACAATGACACTATTTAATGTATGGGATTAGTTCCTCTGATAGTGCTATTAGTCATCACTCTACCCTATAATAGGTGACTTCATCTTTGTTATGACATGATCTTTCCTACTGTTTGTTGACCTTTCAATACAAGAGGGAGGGAACGTTCCCAACCCCCCAAAACCTTTAAGCAGCTACTGTAAAGCGGTGGTTTAATTCTCAGCTGGAATGTTTAGAAACCCTTAGTGCTAAATACCTTGGTATACTGCTTAAACACCAACAACAGCCTTATGGGGCCTTACCCGACCTTAAACACATCTTTTTTTGTTGAGAATATTGCATTCTGCCACAATTCTGTAGGCTAACCCTGAGCTCACAGTGAATATACCAGCTTCATTGAAACTCACTGAATTGAACTGAGTTGCTTTTTGTTTTATTCTCTCTTTTTGCTACACCCCCAACTGGGACTGGGCAGCTTTTCGTCCAGTGGAGCGTGCTTTAAAGTAGCCCAAAGAACAGAAGAGGAGGGAAAGGAAGGGGGGACAAGGGATGGAGGTGGAGGGGATGGGGTGGGGGAGTGCACTGAGGAGAGAGAAACCAAAAGGTGCAGCTAAGGCCCATAATTAGTCTTGATCCTCAGAGTCTAAAATATTTTAACGCCAGGTTTCTGATTGCAGTGCGGCAAAGTGGATTTGGGAATGCAGAAAAGTAATTAGGTCTGTGCATTGAAGTGTGGAGAGCATTTAAAAGTGAATGGGTGGTTACTACATTCTTGGCAGGCTGTTTTTTATCTTTTCAAGCTCTGCTGTTGTTAGAGGTGATGGGTTTATTGCAGTTTTAGCACTCTGGAGGTGGCTGTGTTTTTTCTGAACGTATGTAGCCTTTTGCTTTCCATCTCAGAAAGAAAAAAAAAAATGAATCCTAATGGTGTGAGTAAGAATGAGGGAAAAATTTTTTTTTAAATAAAAACAAGCTGCATTGGCCAAATATTGTTCACTGAAGCAGAATAAGTTGGGAATAAACCTCCGAGCTGCAACAGGTCACTTACAAAGATACTGGGTTCAATTAATGACTCACTGAGCACAGAACCAGCTGGAGACAATGGTCGCCCTGAGGAGAAGGAAAACAAAACACTTTATTCTCTAACTAGGTTCACATAGCTATCTAAACTATCTGAGGCAGAAATCATTATGCCACCTCGAGGTCCTGGGATAGCAGGCGTAGCCCACAAATGCCTGAACAGCCAAAAATAAATGCACGTTTTGATTTCTTCAGTCCATAGAATGACTGCAATTTGTTTAGGTCACCAGCCCTCCAACCTACATTTTATATCCATTCATCAGCCTCAAAAGCATCAGTGCCAATTTGAAAATCACTGAAAATTTATGTTAAAATAACAATAATAATAATAATAATAATAATAATAATAATAATAATAAGGAAGGCTGAGTTAGGAATTACTGGAATTTCCATGGCTTGCCTTTAACTGAAAGCTTTATAGGAATGGTAGGGAAAAACAAAAACGAAAAACTAGTTTGTTTCTTTGGAAGCAGTTTCACAAAAAGGACTACAAAAGGAAAATTACATTTAAGGGCTTTCTCCTTGCTTAAAAATGACACGAGAGCTACGTGACTGGCAAAAGCAGCAACAAATATAGCCAATGGATAAGTCAAACTTATCCTCTGTAAGAAAGTTCCTTGAACAAGTCCATATGGAAGAGGATGTGTTTGTCCCTTAGAGGGGGAAAAATATTCTTTGAGTAAATCTGATTTTCTTTCTGCAAATGAGTTTCCAAACTTTCTATCTCATTCTAGCTTTTATGTGCTCTTATTCATTATTTTAACTTTTGGTGTTTTTATGTAAGAGCTATATTTCAAAAATGATTCCATGTATTTCATCCTTTGGCTAATTTTACCAGAAATGTATTTTGTTGTTGCTGTTGTTGTTTTAACTACATGCAGAATTTAGTTAATTCATCTTATCTGTCCATTCAGCAAATAAGAATAAAGCTATGTCTGGTTTCTCTGTATCATTTCTAAACTTGACAATCTCAAATAAATTGTCTCTTTTCATTTTTATCCCAATAAAGATTAAAATAGTAATCATTATTTCTGGATTGTCTACTAACCTCAAGGGCAGAGACCATATCTTCTTACCTTCTTTCCACTGAGTTCTGTACACAATAGGCACTTAATAAACATTTGTTAAATGAATGCTTGAACCTTGGGCTTAAGGACTTCTAAAAATATCCAAATTAAATAAATGACATCATGCTTTACAAATAAGAGTTACATAGACTTAGGGCTTCACTTTGTCAATCTTTCCCTTCCATCTAGAAGGCTATTCCTTCTATGCACCCCCTTTCTTCTGAAGACCCTTTATTATTGTCCCTACCTTACTACAAGAGAGTAACCTAAATATCTCAGTTGCCTAGAAGCTAGAAAGGTCAGCTATGCAAACTTAAAGCAGGCAATGAAGGGTGCTCTTTCCATTTGTTGTTACAAAGTGGACCAAGTAGACAAACATTTCTCACAGAATTCCTGCAATGATGTGTTTACCATGTTCATGACACTCCTTCCCTGCCCTGCCCTATTCTGGCAGTTTCACTCATTAAGTCATGCCAGAGAGAAATTCATCCTACCCACAAGTAGTAAAAGAAACATCTTTCTCCTCCCTTTCTTCCATGGAACCTTCACTTTCCCCATTTGCCAGGAGCTGAGCTCACTATACTTATTTCTTTGAAATAGTGATGTATTTCTAATTATGCAAATGCAAAATGTGAAAATGTTTAAACTTAGATCTAAACATTGATAACGTTAACAAGTGGTTTTGTAAGTCAATTTGTGCCTGGCCAGGATCCTTATTTATGGTGCTGTATGCCCTTGTGTCTTTTTGAGTTTGACACTGCTGCTATAAAAGAGTGTTGGCTCAGAATGCTAATCAATAGTTAGTCCAAAACCAAAAACCTCTCTACAAAGTTTTGCTTTTAGTACATTTAGTAACTTGCTGTGTGCCTCTGGATAAATAACTTAAGCTCTCTGTTTCATCTCTAAAATAGAGTGCTGACCTGGGCTCCAAAAAATAGCTGAATATGATAAAGCACTTTGAAAAACTGGTATAAAAGTAATAGATTCTATTTAGGAATAAGGTCATGAAGTCATCAAAGATCTCCCGCTATCCCCAAAATAACCCTGTAGTTTGACAAGCTGTGAGCTGAAAGGCATTAGGATCTGAAAGGCATCAGGACATGCAAAGATATGCTGACTTACAGATATCCCTGAACTGTTTCTAGAAACTAATTTAAGGTATTTGTTATCCTTCAAGAGATCACCCCTACCTCCCCCCCAAAAACAACTCTCATTTTCCTAACCAAATAGGATTTCACAGATGCTTGTGACTGACTTATAGATATCCCTGAAACATTTCTAGAAACTAGTTTAAGGTATCTGTTATCCTTCAAAAGATTACCCCCATCCCCCCAAAACCCTCATTTTCTTAACCAAGTAGGATAGGACAGATGCTTATGAAATGTCTATGATTTTATATGGTATGAAGAGATACAGATTAAAATCAGGATGGATCTTAGAGGATATCTGATCTCACACCTTCCCAAACTCCTTGACTTCCCATTAAACAGATAAAGAAACTGAGACCTGGAAAGATAGATCGGCACTGTGAAAAGAACACTAACTCTGAAAAAAGACTGGGTTCATCCAGAAGTTTATCACCTATATGATCCTGGGCCAGCCACTTAGCTCTCTGGCTTTACAAAATGAGAAGACGCAAATGGATGAAAACTGAAACTTTCTTCCAATCCCAACTCTGTGATTTTTATGATCATTCTTAGTAATAGAGGCAGTAAGTGGCAAAGCCAGGAATCAAGCCCAAGTCCAGGGCTTCCAAAGCTGACACACTTTCCACTATGCCGCATCAGTAGAATATTTGTTAAGAATGTTCTTGGCAGTATTACTTACTGCAAACAAAATTATATCCAGCAGGTAGAAATTAGCCTGTGGGCTAAATACAATAGAGGGGTACAAGAATACAAATTTAAGCCATGAGGCCTGGATAAAATGCCAACATGCAATTATGTGGCTTTTCTACAATATACACTATAGGTTTTTGTGGCTTCCATAAGGAACGCCACAAGTAATAATTGGAGTGATTGTTTCTTTTGGTATAGAACTAATAAATAATGGACTCCATCCCTAACCACTACCACCACCACCATCACCATTACCACTTCCTGTCTGGAAGGATTACAGTAATGCTACCCCCAGGCTCTACTCTGCCTCTGTCCTATAATCTTCATTCTAAGACTAAGGAATCTCTTGCCCTGCAGCCTGTTCAAAAGTGATGGAAGTTATCCAGTTTTTCATGCAGCCAAAGGTCACCATGGGATCAGCTGTGGCAGGACAAAGATCAGTTCTCTCCCTACTCAGCTACCTTCAGGCAAGAAAAGAGCTCCGATTTTCATCATCTTCTGGATTTGGCCACCAGAAGGAGCAAGTAACAATGAGAAAAAATGGGGAAATCTTCCTTCTTCTTCCTTCTTTGGAGAAATAGCCTCAACTCTTTCAGGAGAATGGAGTTAAGAGTACTTCAGAAAGCTGAATTCAAATACTTACTAGAATGCTCTACTATCTATATTCATGTATCTCAAGATAGGTGGCTCCCAGGGGTTAATCTAGAGGAACATTGCAACCCCTCTAGTGGTCAGCACTCTACTTGAACCAAGAGGAATAATGTTTGATACAAAGTTCTGGGGTGAATTTCTTGGAAATGAAGGCTGGAGGGACAGCAAAAGTGATCTGTGATTTCTTTCTTTAAGTGGAAAACTCATGACCTCAGTGACCCTTAACCAAATCTATAGCCTTAGGCTTGGTAGTATAGTAGTGGGGGAGTGATGTTAGAGAAAGAACTAGAAGCAGAAACAAAAGGATTATAAACAAGAGTGAAAGAAGCTTAAAAGGGGGGGATATGGGGTAGGGGGAGGGTAGCAACTGAAAACAAGACATAGAAAAAGGCCTTGAAGGAAGATGGAACAAAACTGTTTGCTTATACAGTACTGCAAAATCAGCTAAACTTGGCGTTCAAGACATTTCACACAAAATCATTTTCACAGATTGTTTTTGGCACAGGAAATTTTGTAAAATGTGAAAATTTGAAAATTCATAAAATGACACAATTTGCTGAAAAATGCCATTCAATATAATTATATGTAAACTACAGATATGTTTATTATAATTCATTAAAAAGACTTTAAAATATGTATAATATTGTCTCCTCCCTCTGCCCCCTCCCCCAGGATCTGTACTTTATTGTTGTTTAATAGCAATCCATGAATTTGTTTTAGCAAAGATATTGGAGGGATTAGCTATTTTCTTCCCCAGCGTGCCCCCACTTAACAGATGAGGCAACTGAGACAAACTGAGTTAAGTCATTTGCCCAGGATCACAAGCACCTAGTAAGTATTTGAGGCTGGATTTATACTCAGATTTTCCTTACTTCAGGTGCCACATGCTATCCACTGTACCATTTAGTTTAATCAAGATCTGAATTTACTGGGCAAACAAAAAGCTGGAATTTGGATTTGATATATACTGGATGACTTTAATTTAAATGTAAGTCTCCTAACCTATATTCAGATAGAACTTCTCTCTCTAGTAAACGACCCATTCATTAGATTTAAATTTTCAGATGTGTAGAAATGATTCTTCTTTCCAGTAAGAGTTATGCTAGATCAGAGGAAAAAGTGCTACAATAGGGAAAGTTTAGGCTCTGAAGTCATAAGGCTAAAATTCAAATCTCCCCAACTCCATATATTTTGTGATCCTAAATAAATCCCTGAGACTCTATATCCCCTAGCCTAACAACATTTAAAGGAGATAGATATAATTCTAGCTTAGTGTGCCCTGTCTTTGAGAAGAACAGTGGTCAAGCTTCTGGCTCCAAATTCCTGCTTCCCTTCCTGGCAAGAAACAAAGTCTTCCTTCGAGAAGGGTAGCACAAAAGAAGCTAGAGATATCTATTATGTCTTTCTTTGAGCCTACATTTGGAGGAAAAATCTACACATAATGGGCTTAATGCGTTACTTTAAAGTGATTTAGTAAATAAATTTTAAAATATCAGTTTTAATTTCTAATATAGTAACATCAACAAATTCTTCTTGGAGAATCCTCAAAAATGTTTAAGAATATAAAGGAGTCTTGAGACCAAAAAGTTTGAGAACAGCTATTTTATAGAAGACAAAGACAAAAAATATTCATATTCTAAGGACCTCTCAACCTCCCCCTTATACCTCAAAATTTTTCTTCCTTTTCCAATTCCTTCAGTAGCTTATCTTATACTAGCTAACCCACATTAAGTTAGTGAATGCCAATTAGTTAATAGATAACCTCTTCTAGTTTGTGTATTTGCATTTTATCAGGGGCCTTCTAGAGACAGTCTTTGGCATTGATTTTGAATTCCAGGTATTCTGGACAAATGTCAGGGGACTGCCCTGTGCAAGCAAAACTTTTTAGTGGCATTACCCAGTTGTTAAATGGTTCTAAGGAGGTGAACTGAAAGTTTTCAGTTGAAATCAAAGCTGTCAATAGTCATAAAAATTTTAATTTAGAGAAATGCAAATTGAAACTACTCTGGGGTACCATCTCACACCTATCAGATTGGCTAACATGGAAACCAGAAACCAAAAAAAAGAAAATGATAAATACTGAAGAGGATATGGAAAAATGAACTTATTAATGCATTGTTGGTATCACTGTGAACAGAGCCAACCAATCTGGAAAACAATTTGAAACTATGCTCAAAAGTTATAAAATTGTGCATATCCTTTGACTCAGCAATATTTTGCTACATCAGTGGATCAGTGGAATAGGTTAGATTCACAGAACAAAATACTCAATGACAATTGTAATCTAGTGTTCGATAAACCCAAAGACCCCAGTTTTTGGGATAAAAACTCACTATTTGACAAAAACTGCTGGGATAATTGGAAACTAGTCTGGAAGAAATTAGGCATTGACCCACACCTAACACCATATACCAAGATAAGGTCAAAATGGATTCATGATCTAGGCATAAAGAATGATATTATAAACAAATTAGAACAATGTAGGATGGTTTACCTCTCAGACCTGTGGAGGGGGAAGGAATTTATGACCAAAGAAGAACTAGAGGTCATCATTAATCACAAAATAGATAAGTTTGACTATATCAAGTTGAAAAGTTTTTGTACAAACAAAATGAATGCAGACAAGATTAGAAGGGTAGCAGTAAACTGGGAAAATATTTTTACATCCAAAGGTTCTGATAAAGGCCTCATTTCTAAAATATATAGAGAATTGACTCAAATATATAAGAATTCAAGCCATTCTCCAATTGACAAATGGTCAAAAGATATGAACAGGCAATTTTCAGATGAAGAAATTGAAACTATTTCCGGTCACATGAAAAGGTGCTCCAAGTCACTATTGATCAGAGAAATGCAAATTAAGACAACTCTGAGATACCACTACACACCTGTCAGATTGGCTAAAATGACAGGAAATGATAATGATAGCTGTTGGAGGGGATGTGGGAAAACTGGGACACTGATACATTGTTGGTGGAACTGTGAACGGATCCAACCATTCCGGAGAGCAATTTGGAGCTATGCTCAAAGAGTTATCAAACAGTGCATACCCTTTGACCCAGCAGTGTTTCTACTGGGCCTATATCCCAAAGAGATTTTTAAGGAGGGAAAGGGCCCCACATGTGCAAAAATGTTTGTGGCAGCCCTTTTTGTAGTGGCAAGAAACTGGAAATTGAAAAGATGCCCATCAATTGGAGAATGGCTGAATAAATTATGGTATATGAATGTTATGGAATATTATTGTTCTGTAAGAAATGACCAACAGGAGGATTTCAGAGAGGATTGGAGAGACTTGCATGAACTGATGCTGAGTGAAATCAGCAGAACCAGGAGAACATTATACACAGCAACAAGACTATACGATGATCAATTTTGATGGACATGGTTCTCTTCAACAATGATGTGATTCAAACCAGTTGTGCTGCGATGAAGATAGTCATATACATCCAGAGAGAGGCCTGTGGGAACTGAGAGTGAACCACAACACAGCATTTTAACGCTTTCTGTGAATATTTCCATGCATTCTGTTTTCCTTCTTAGGTTGTCTTTTTTCTCCTTCTCTTTCTAGATCTGATGTTTCTTGTGCAGTAAGATAACTGTATAGATATGTATACATGTATTGTACTTGTCATATAATTTATCCTATCTAGCAAAAAAAAAAACAAAAAAAACAAAAAAAATATTTTGCTACATCTATACCACAAGGAAATAAAAGAAAAATGAAAAGGATCTCTATGTACAAAAATATTTATAGTAGCTATTTTTTGTGATGCAAAGGATTAGAAACTGAAATTCCCCACCAATTGGGGAATAACTGAATAAATTGTGCAGTATGATTGTGACTATTGTGTTATAAGAAGATGAAGGTAATGGTTTAAAAAAATCTGAAGAACACTTTTTTTGAGCTTATATGAAATAAGCAAAAATAGGAGAGTGTTGTATACAGTAACAGCAAAATTGTAATGATAACCAACTGTGAAAAACTTATCTACTCCAATCTACATTACAATTCCAAAAAACTCAAGATGAAAAATGTTATCTTTATCTTTACAGAGACAGAATAGATGAACTCTGAGTGCAAATTGGAACATACTTTTTTTTTCACTTTATTATTCTTGCTTTTTTCCTCTGTAACATGGGTAATATGGAAATATATTTTACAGGACTATGTATAATGAGTATTGTATTTCTTGCCTTTTATGTGGATGGATAAGGAGTGAAAAGGAGAATTTGGAACTGAAAGTAAAAATTTTAAATAAATAAATAAAACTTTCTAGTTTCTGAGACATCTAGCCCCCTCCTTATTAGTCAGTCTGGCTCTACTCATAAGCACAGTTGGAATATAAGGTCATATCTCCAAAGCTTTAAACTCTTTTGGAAAATGTGCTATAAAAATCCAAGGTTACATCATTGTATCCTTCAGAAAAAAATTCTTCCTTTAAATGCACTCACGTAACTCTCAGTGGCCCCTGAGAGGGGGGAAAAAACCCAAGATTCTTTGTCAGCAATTCTGAACGTTAGAACTAAAGAGTAAGACACATAGCTACAGTTATGAACAACTTCATAAAAAGTTGAGGTAATTATTGATGTGACAAAGAAAATGTATTGTTCCTTATTATTAAGGAGAAAGAGGACACTTAGAGTCCTTTTTCATAAACACTTTTCATTTATACAGCCTGAATTCATAGGCTTTCATGTCATATTTGCTGGGGAAGAAGAGGAGTGAACAACTTTTCAAAGAAAATGGACAGTTACTAGCAGCTCGGTGGCTCAGTGCATATGAGCTAGATTTGAAGTTAGAGAAAGCTAAGTTTAAATTCATTCTCAAACATTTCCTAACTATGATTAAGTTACTTAATTGCTTTTAGCCTCAATTTCCTTGTCTGTAAAATGGGTATAATAAACGTCTCTTACAGTGCAGTTGTAAAAACCAAGTAAGAAAATATATAAAATATTTTGTCTTAAGTTATATAAATACTTGCTATTGTTAGTATTACCTATTAGATAATTATTACCCATGAATTACTTATAATTGAATGAATTATTTTAATCTAGTTAGTTATATACCTTTCTGGACCTTGGTTTTCTTATTCATAAAAAATGAAATAGATGAATAGGTTACATGACTTCTAAGGTTTCTTCCAGCTCTATGTAATCTCCAATTGAGATTACTGAAGGATTGGGAAAGTTGTTTGAAGGAAGGAGAAGAGAAAAGGCTCTTGATAGCATCATATTCTTCTGGAAAGTTCAGATCTAGGCATAGAACAGTATACAACTATCAGTAGAAACCAGGAGTCAGAGAAAATGGAAAAGGGGAAGTTCAGGGTGTTAAGAAGCAAATTTTGCCTGTTCTGCAATTTAGTTTAGAACCCTGCTGCCAGCAACCACCTTTATGCTGCAAATATCTCAAATTGCATTTTGTAAGTTTTGTCACTGATTGCCAATGCCCAGGCTATAATAAACTTGCCTAAGAAGACTGAGATTTCTCCAATCCCCAGAACTTCTCAGTAACATCTCCTCCTTCTCTCTGGTTATTGAAGAGCAATTTCTACTCCTCCCTGAAGCTAATACTTCTTCCTGCACCCTTGATCCCACTGTCTCATTCTGGTCCTTGCATCAGCAAGTATCTCCTTTACCTCATAAGTTTTCAATCTCCTCCTCTCCACTGCCTCCTTCCTTTCTTATTTGGAATACACTTTTATCTTCTTATATAATGCCTTACCTTATATCCCATCTAGTTACCATTTCTTTTTTCTCTTTTTCCTTTTACTATAAAGTATTTTTTAAATTGTCTATACTATACTCTGTCTCTGCTTTCTCACGATCTATTCTTTCCTCAACTTCTTTCATGTAATTTCCATCTACTTCCATCTCAGGTCATATGTTAAATTCAGCTTCAGACAATCATTAGCTGTGTAACCTTCTTCACTTATTTGCCTCAGTTTCCACATCTGTAAAATTAGGATAAACAATATGCAAATAATAGAATAAATAAATGCAAAGTTGTTGTGAGGATGAAACAAAATAATAATTGTAAAGTGTTTATGCTAAGGTCTATATGAATGTTAGCTATTATTATTATTTCATCTATTTTATTACCAAGCAGGCTGCCTAGAGACAGACAGGTGATACAATGGATAGAGCACTTGTCTGTAACCAAAAAAACTTGTGTTCAAAACTATTGTCAGGCATTTCCTAGTTGGGTGACTCTAAGTCACTTAACCTCTGTTTGCCTTCATTTTTCCAACTGTAAAATGGAGATAATAATCTCCCAGGGTTGCCAGGAAGGTCAAATAAGATAATATTTGTATTTTGCTTAGCATTGTGTCTGACACACGGTAGGTAATTAATAAAGGCTAGTTCCATCCCC
The DNA here is from genome assembly GCA_023553655.1 of Myrmecobius fasciatus. Lineage (NCBI taxonomy): Eukaryota > Metazoa > Chordata > Mammalia > Dasyuromorphia > Myrmecobiidae > Myrmecobius > Myrmecobius fasciatus. Next base: position 113,331 of record JAJPUD010003896.1, read on the forward strand.
AGATAAAATGTCACCAATGGCTTCCTTTCTAATTATCAGATTAATTGATTTTTTTATTGTCT
>JAJPUD010003896.1:122502-159431 GCA_023553655.1 Myrmecobius fasciatus
AAAGAAAGAAAGAAAGAAAGAAAGAAAGAAAGAAAGAAAGAAAGAAAAAATGTCTATAGCCTTTGACTCAAAGATCTCACTAATAGGCTTTATAACCCAAACAGATCAGGGACCTCAAAAAACTAGACATAAAGTAGATGCTTATTGCTTAGGGAATAGTTATATCACAGTACGTGAACATAATGGTATGTTACTGTATTGTTTAAAAATATTGCTGTTTGTTCTTCATTCTTGAAGAGGACCATGACATGGGGGAGTTGGTGCTGTGATGTGCAAATGAATTGGATTTAAGTGAGAAAGCTGTGCAAAGTCACCACCTCACTTTTTCTTCCAGTCATTTGGATTCAGTGGTAAGATATAGTTCAAAACAACTAGAGATGGCCCTGAATGCAGCTTTAATATATAATAAAGAATTCAAAGAAGCATGGGAAGAGTTATGTGACTTTATACTGAATGAAATAAGCAGAATCAAGGAAACAATTTACAAAACTATTATTGCAATGTAAACCGAGAGAGAGAGAGAGATTGAACTATATGGTTAGTAACCAAAACTTGGTGCCAAAAGGAAAAAAATGTTGGAGAAATGAGCTTGTCTCTCTTCATTGCAGAGATAAAGAACTATGAATGTAGGATATGAATATGGCGTCAAATGGGGTTGAAGTATTTGTTTGTCAAACTCCTTTTTTCTTGGTCTTAAAATTTTTGTTAAAAGGATTGACTTTCTAAAGTAGGAAAAAGTAAAAATAAATTAAAACATAAATTAAGAAAAAGCAAAAAAATCAGTGAAAAAAAGATAAAATATCAAAAATAAAATCTATTGGAAGGATTTCATAGACAGGAAGGGAGACTAGTGACCATAGCATGGACACAAATGGAAGAAGAGATGGTAAAATAGAAGTAGCACTCCAGAGATGGAAAATATCATTTAGGTGATGAATTTCTTTATTCTGTCATATTGATAAAAATTTCACTTCTCTCCTTTGTTAGCTTCCTTTTCTTTCCTTGTCTATTAAGAAGAGTCTAAATATTTTAAAACCACTGGATCCATTAAATTACAATTTTCTAGTTAGCACAGACAGGTTTTGTTCATGTAAGGATTATGATTCCTATTGTCCCCTTGTTGAATATTAACTGTTTGCATTTGTACATCTGCAAATAAATTAGTGGGCTATAACTCCCCTTTGTTTCCAGAGAACAGATCAATTCAAATAAAATATTTTCCTAAAATCTAGGATTCAGAATATAAAGGAATCACAGAATTCACTTTGCCAGAGACGATATGCTCTCTTTGAAGATAAGGAAACAGTGCCAAAGAACGTGCAATAGAGTTGAGATTAAAAGCCATGCCCTATAACTCCATATCCAAATCCAAACTCTTTCCACTATAACATGACATCTCCATGATAGTCCTGTTCTGCTGTTACAAAAACACTATCCATATGAGTGGTTTGGTTTGTTTCACCCTGAAAGAAGTTACTTACAAATATTTCTTTCCAGAAACTTCAATTCTTGAAATGTAACAGCCAGAAAATAAACCCAACTGAGATCAAGTCACCTATGATGATTAATTTTAATGACCTGGATGATCTTTTTTATGACAACTATCGTAAGCAAGGTACTACAGCCATTCCAATTGGGAAATTTCCATCTATTCAGAACTGAGGGGAGACATCAGGCTGAAAAACATTTATTAAAACCTGCACATCCTTCCAGTTATCCTTTTGTCAGGTTTTTATGTGAATCTGTATTTGTGGGGAAACTCACAGTATATTTGGCTGCAGGCAGATGCTCCTGTTTTTCTTAGTCTAGTGATATCTGCAGCCTTTGTTATTAAGTGTTTTGTCTTTCTGCCTCCATTGTCACTGACATCCAGTAAATACAAAAAGAAATTTCTATTTTTGTCAGTCTACATAGCCAACGCTGAGGGCTGCACAACTTCCCAGTGATTCTGGGACTTTCCTAACAATACATCCAAATAATCTGGGAAAGGACATATTCTTTTCAAAGAAAAGGAATAAGAGAGGCATTGAAATATACTATTTGGATAAACTTTTAGCACAATCTTAAATTTACCATGTAATTTTTCAAACATTCGCTTAAGTAAATGAAGGTATAAGCTTAAAAAATAGGGAAATATTACTTCCAAAGTCAGATGATCTGTGTTTAAATCATACCTCTGATGTTTATTGGTTATGTGACTTCAGGAAAGTAACTCAATCACTCAATCAATAAACATTTATGAATCAGCAATTATATGATTCTGATTTCAGTCACGTCTGACTCTCTGTAACTCGATTTGGGGTTTTCTTGGCAAAGATACTGAAATGGTTGCCATTTCCTTCTCCATCTTATTTTACAGATGGGGAACTGAGGCAAACGGGGTTAAGTGATTTGCCTGAGGTCACACAGCTTGTCAGTTTTGAATTAGTCAAATTTGAATTCATGAAGATGAGTCTTCCTGATTCCAGACCCATTGCTCCATCTGTTGTATTATCTAACTGCCCAGAAATTATATATATATATATACATATATATATATATATATATATATATATATATATATATATATATCAAGTACTACAAATGAGACAATATTTGTCTTCAAGAAGATTACATTCTATTAGGAGGAAACAAATGCACATATAAGTATATGGAAGACACATACAAAGTAAAACTAAGATGCAGGGGAGGAAGTATTAGTATTTGCTTAGTAGGATAAATCAGTAACTATCTCATTTATTAAACAGGGGAAATGAGTTCTTAGTATTAGATGTGTACTTTAGAAAGCCTACTTTAGTAGTTATATGAAAGATAGACTACAAACAGAAGAGACTCAAAGCTAAAAAAACATAGGAATCCAGTCAAAAAAGATATAAGGGTATGTTCTCGGGTCACATCTGTGACAGAGGAAAAAGTTATATATGGGGGTGGCAAAATTGACAAGGCTTGGCATTAACTGCATATGTAGGTTGAAGAGAATAGGGATGGAGCATAAGTGAAATTACCTACCTAGAAAACTAGAAGAATAAGAAATCTAGGAAGAAAATTGGCATCTTCATTTGTAAAATGAAGGGTTTGGAGTAAATGGCCTCTGAGATGCTTTTCAGCTTTAGAATTTTGAATCTCAAACAAATTATGGCTTTTCTATTTCTACAGCTATTTCTCTTTGATTTCATTGCTAAATATAATCTCTTTTTAATAGTTTAAGTAGACTATGATGTTATATATAGGGAATTAAAGATAGATACCATTAATGATATTTTGAATAGATTTAAGACTTTTTCTATTTTCGATGTTATGTTATCTATTTTAGTTCAAAGGGATGACTGATTAGATTTAGCTATTCAAATCAAATCTTTGTTTCAAATCTTTTTTAATGGAGGTAATATAGCTATTGGATAGGGAGGGATCTGGTTGACAATTCTGCCATTAAGTTACTGAACATTAAGACATCCTGTTGAGGCATGTTTTACATTAAAAATAGAAAAAAATCAGGCTGTTTCAATTATCCATCCTCATTCTCAACTAGCATTGAGCAACCCAGATGACTGATTCTCAGAGGAATGAAGGGAAGTGATAAATACTGTATTCTTCCATTAATAGAAAGTTTTCTTAAGTTCAAAGAGAATAAAAAGTAATTGAGTTTTGGAATTTTTTTCGGAGCATAAATAAAAACAGTTTTGTTTTGTTTTGTTTTGTTTTGTTTTTCAGGTAAAGGCAAGGATAATGCACCAAGAGAATCAGCTTATTCAGTTGATAAAATATGTAAATGGGTAATATCTGTAAGTTGAAAAATGTAAAGGGAGGTGATAGTTTGAGTTGGTTTCATTGATATTATTTTTCATCAGTTAGGTTGAATCACTAGTCTGTCTTATACAGTTTCATAGATGTGGAAAGGTAGGGGAAGAATTGGAAGGCAAGCTGAAAACTGTACTCCCTGCTTTCAGTTCCCTCTCCTCATTTTCCCCTTATCTAATTCATTTTTCCCTGTCAGAATTATACACTTTGGTTGACTCAACTGCCCTCCTTTTTAACTATGCTGAATCAGTTATGATTGACAGGAGCCTTAATGTAAAAAGGGAAGCTGGGAAGCAGTTGAGCCAGCAGCAGAAACAGTAGCAAGAGAAAAGAAAAAGTCAGTAATAGCTTGTGAATCAAGCAGTTTGTCTGTGATGAAGGAGGAATTCCAGGGGAAAGGTGAGGTTATTATTTGGTCATGTTACAAGGTACTGTTATGTTTGCCATAAATTTAAAGTTATATTTCTGCTCAGTGTTATAACTCCTTAGATTATTGAACCTTTCTACCATAAAACCATAACCCACATTTCTTCTTAGCTTTCTTTTGATTCTCTGATCATCTTCCTTCACTCTGCCTTCTCTATTTCAAACTCTTTGCTTCTTTTTCTTTTTCCCAACCTTCATGCAGCAGTGACAGGAATTTTTAAAATTTCAAAACTCTTTTCATTCACTTCTATATTGCCATCACTACTTTCTTGGCTAATCCTTTGGTTTCTAGAGTTGACCTGGCATATCCTTGAGACAACCTTCTATGATTGACAGGCAGCTGAGGATCCAGCACTGTTCTCTAAAAAGAAAAAGACCAGAATATTTTTAGTGGCAAATGCCAACGAATTTTGTGCAAAGGATTGCATTTTATTAAGTTTTTTTGACTTGTAAATAGATCCCCATTTTAGGGCCAACAACTCTGATGAACTCTGTGGCACCAATAACATTCCTGTTTTTTCTTTCCCTCTGCCAGACAGACTAATAGGGGTTGACATTTATATAGTACTTCAAGGTTTGCAAAACACTTTAAAAAATTATCCCATTTGTAAGTACAGAAAAACTGGGAGTGAAAATTAGCCAGGAAGATCTGGGGAAGTTTTATTCTACTCCTTTGCTTTTGAGTAGTTGTAAATCCAAACCTCCTACCATCTTCTTTTCTCTCCTGTTTTTTTTTCTTTCTTTGTGTATTTTCTCCTATTTTCTTTCTTCATTCTTCATCTTAAAAAAAAAAAAAAAACTTTCTCCTTCCCCTTCCCAGAACTTGAAGAGGTTGGAGAACATGGTCATTGCTTGAGCAGCATTGGTTAGGGTCACTATGCGAAAATATTCAAGGTCTTTTGTTACCTTGTCTCCTACCTCAAAATACAGTTAACCAATTTATATAACAATTTAGCAAAATATTTACTTCTTTCTGGTATTAATGCCAGAAATTTATGAAATCCAATCTTTTTTAGACTTAATTTGTTATCATTCACATTACCAGTAATATTTTAGTTTTTAAATGTTACTAAATATTGCCAACCATCCCCATGTGTTTTAAAATATACTGCTGACAGAACACTCTTGGCCTTTTGGGTAATGGAAAGAGTGTGGATTTCAACCTGGTAGGTACAAATATTTTAGTTCCTTCTTTTCTAAAATAAACATTTAACTGACAGCTCAAACTCTGAGTGTATATATGCCTTAAATTAACTACTGCTTTACTGATGAAAGCAATTAAGAGATTGTTCTTTAACCAGAACAGATTGTGCTCTTAAAAAAATACAGTCCTTACCTTTATAACTTTTTTTGTTCATTTATTACATTTGGTTCTAGTGTCCATTGTGTTCTGATGTCCCAAAAAGTCTTCTGGAAATTATGAAATATGATCTTGTAGAAATAAGCTTCTGATGCCTATCTTTATAAGCTTTTACAGAGATCTCTTCCTCCCTCCAATTACATTTATTAACTCTTCCTCCAATTATATTTATTAACTAGTAAAATTACAGCTTGGAAGCTAATTTCTGTGAGAGATACTATTGACAAAATTGAGAGAAAATGGCAAAGTGAGAGGTAAAAGTGGATTTTCCCAGTTCCAAAAAGTACAGTGCTTCCTTCACCACCACCATTATACTTTTCTTGTTTAGGACCTGTGAACTTAAAAAGGGAAGTGAAGAGTGGGAAGCAGAAAGAGAAGCCTCATGTATATTGTAAAGATTTTCTCCTTTAACTCAAGTGGACTCTCCCTTCTCTAAAGAATTGTTCCCATTTGTAGACAAGGAGAAAAAAAATGCAATATTGGGAGAAAAAATTCTTACTGTTGAATCATTTGTTCTTGCCTCTCCTTGAACAATAAGGTCTGTTAGGAAAATAAAATATGTATAAATTGTGTGGTTTTTACTATGAACCTTTTACTCTGGTTTTCTAAATTGCACTCTGCTAGAGTGATCTGTTCTATCATATTAGCCCAATTTTAAACATCTTTATCTAGTTCCCCAAAATCTTTCCAAAGTGGTATTTTTTTTCTATTTTGTAAAACTAATTACTCATATTTTAATTTTAAGGTTTTCTCATCTTTGTCTTTCTTTTTCTTCCAAGGATTATATGCACTATATTCCATTCTGCATTTTTCATTAACCAAGTCATAAGTATGGCTTGGAATGCTGGGAGTATATGGTTGCCAGGGTGACCCCAAGGACCAGTTACTAGGACATATGGTTCTGCAAATGGAAGTTCCTCCACTAGGCCTGATGGCAGGAAAGAAGATTTGCTAAGTAGCCTAAGGCAAAGCTGGTGTAAAGTTTCAGATAAACAATCAGATTTAACCACCTCCTGTTTATTCCTAAAGCACAAAAAATAAAGCCACAATAAGGATTTTCTTTTTTTTTTTCATATAATCTTGTCAAATGATCTTTCTCCCATCACAAAGTAGAAAGATTAAAAAAAAATACAAGGTTATATGAGGAAGAGAATCATGAACGGATTGTTTTGTGGGACATACACACAAGTCTAGATTCAAAGGAAAATTTTAGACTCCCTATTTCAAAGAAAAAAATTATTATAGACCCAAGAATCCAATAACATATCCAATTAGTTTAAAGAGTTGCCTTTACTCCCACATCAGAAGCTAGAGATTTGGCCCTTGATCAAAGTCTGTATAGGAACATTTTTAAATTTATTTTTTAAACTATTTTCAATTTCTAAGTACATTTTCTCTAGAGATCAGTTAGTTGGGGTACCCTCTTTTTGACATCCTACTGGCTGGAAATACCAGAGTAATTCAGAGTTGAGAAATTGTTCTCTCTGATCCCCTTATTTCATTTACCAGAAATACACTTGGCCAACATTTCGTTCATTTTATATTTTTTCTCATCTCTATTAGATTTTGTACAAGTTTACTTTTATTCTTATTCTTGCTTTTCTAAGACAGGAACTAGAAAAGTTTTAACCAATATCAAATTTAGAAATACTGATTTTTTCCCCATTTTCTCATTTTACTAACCTGATATGTAACCTCAACCTAAATGTATCATTTATATGATTGAATTAAAATTTGAGCAAACAACATGCCACAAAGTTAGATGAACCCAACTGACTAACCCATTTAAAATATTGCATATTAAGATCTGTTTTGGTTAAATTTATCTAATTTTTCAGGTTTTTGAATATTAAAAATGTGATTTTTATTTACCTAAAATCATAACCATTCTGTTTTAAATATAAATTAATTATCAAACTTATTTTGGGGATTAATTAATTTGGGGATAATTGACTAATTAATTCTATTTTGATAGTTGCATACAAAATTGAATGTAGACATTGTGATACCTTTAGACAATATGGTATAAAACAAAGACCCAGTAGATATAATTGTAGCTAACCAGAATTCGGGGTTTATTTGCTATTGTGGTAAAATTGAAAACTTGTCACATCAAAAGAGAAATCAACATAAGAACCTAATATTCAAGAAAGTGAACAGAAGATTTTGGGAAACAGTGTCAAAGTGAAAGAAGGTAAGTAAATCTCATTATATTTCTGTTTAAAGTCTCAGGTCCATACCTTACAAATTGGCAATTTACCAAAGTAGTTAGAGACAAATATTAATTAACCAAGAGAGCTATTTTAGATGATAAATAGATAGATAGACAGGCAGGCACACAGACAGATAGATAGATAGATATAGATAGGTAAAAGACTCTACAACTTCCTCCAAGTAAGTTTCGCTGCGAGGAGAATTTTGCTATGACTTATAGAACATGAGCTACTTTTATGTTTCTGCCAAATCAATGTGACACTTTTGTATGTACAATATATGTTAGTTTCCTTCATAGAAAATATAGTGAAAGACTTGATTGAAACTTCTTACTCTTTAGTTAATCCAGGGTTTCTTGAAAGAAAGAAAGAATGACTTCAAGTAGAAAACAAATAAACAAACAAAAAAGAAATAGGATATAAAGAAGCAGAGGGGAAGAATCTATTTTATTAAGATAACTTCTTAAGGCCCAAAAGGACTTTTAATATTGATTGCTCTAAGTGATGTTGGTTGTTATTGTTTGCTCTAAGGAAAGGAAAGAAAAGAAGTAAAAAGAAGGGAAGAAAAGGAGCTGTATTGTCCAACTGGCCAGTTCCACTTGGTTTCTACTCCTAGTCATAGTTGTTTTCTGTCTTTTGTTCTCAAGAGGACCATGAAATCAGGAAGTGATACCATGATATGCAAGTGGATCAGATTGAAGTGAGGAAGGGTTGAACAGAGTTATTGCCTCACTTTCTCCTCCAGAGCCATCTAGGTGCAGTGACAAGATATAGAGCAGGACAACTGGAGATGGCCCTGGATGAAATGGGAGACCTTCTGCTTTTTAAGCTAAGATCTTTAACAGGTCTTTGAGTTATGGGATCTTTAACTAACTTACTTATAACCATAAGTAAATCTAATCAATAAATCCCTTTTAGATTTCTCATAAATATTTGCTTCACGTCAACTCTATCATTTAATCAAAAAAAAAAAGTCCTAAATTCAACCTTAGATACTTACTAGCTGTGTGACTCTGGACAAGTCAGTTAATTCTGATTGCCTCATTTTTTTTTATCTATAAAAGGAGCTGGAAAAGAAAATGGCAAATTTGTCCAAGTTTCTTTGCCAAACACACTCTCTCTCTCTCTCTCTCTCTCTCTCTCTCTCTCTCTCTCTCTCTCTCTCTCTCTCTTTCTCTCTCTCTCTCTCTCACACACACACACACACACACACACACACACACACACACACACACACACACCAAAAAGGGCTACAGAGAATCAGATACAACTAAAAACAATTACACAATAACTTCCTAACTCCAGATCTCACATTCTGTTCACTGCCCACATAGTTACCCTAGAAGGTACTTAGTGGATATTTCCTAAATTCAATTCATTGCACAGTAATATGTCTATCTATAGTGAGAAATAATTTTAATGTTTCTGTTGAATTTACTCTTAATGAAAATAGCTTTCCCCCTTCCCTCATATCTATTTTTTGCACTGTTTTTACACATACTACTAGTTTCTAGTCCTGGTTTTGTCACTAGATTTGATATATCACCTCAACTCACTCCTCTCTGGTTTCCTCATGTTTAAAATGAGCATGAATTCTAAGGTACTTTACAACTTAGCTTCCTCTGTGCATATATTGACACTCAAAATTTTCTATATTTTGTGACTATATAGTAAAAATAAAGTTTATGTTTGTCAGTTATTCAAAAAAGCATATTGACCAACCACAAACCTTAAAGAAAACAAGACCAGATTAACTAAGGCTTCAAGGTGTCTACTGAACCAACTACCTCATTTTTACCAGTTTGCTACCTCCCATAGCCAAGTTTTAATTCTAATTCTAATCAGCAAGGACAATAATAATGGCCTTTCTCATAGCCATCATAGGCTAGCTATGAGAAATAATTTTTAAAAAAATATTAAATCTTTTTTAAGACATAAAAGTACTATGCACATGTTTATCAACATAAAATATAATTATTTTCTACACTAGCAATCTCCTGGCATCTATCACAAGTTTTTTAAATTAATTGCAAGTGGGTCAATAAGAATAATGTCCAAGTCCCCTAATAACCAGGATTCAGATTAACTGATTTGGATATCTGAAAGGTTTGGGGTTTGGGGTTTTTTTTTTGTTTGTTTTTGTTTTTAAGTATTGGCTTGCTTGCTCTGGGGAAATAACAATTTTTGCAAGGTCCTCAATGCTTTATAATTCATTAAATTTCTATTCTTCATTTTTCTTGTTAAAGACAAATTTTTTTAAAAAAAGGAACTTAGTCTCTTAGTCATTTTAGAAGCATCATTAATTTCATGCCCCTCATTTCAAAAGTAGATCCATTTTCCTCCCTAGCATTTTTTCCTTTGATATACTACATTTAAATATATCTATCATTTTCTCTTCAACCATTTTGCTATTTATTTTTTTCTCCCAAAATTCTGTTTGCTTCAGAAAATAATCCCCTTTTCTCTTTCTCTTCTACATCCTAATACATACATATGTATTTAGAGAGAGAAATGTATATAGATATATAGATATTTCCTAAAGTCCATGAAATCTTTCAGTTTTCTTTGATGATATTATAGTATATGTATCCTTTCATAAGACAAGGAGGCCCAGAATATCCAATTTATACAAGACACTCAAAGACAAGAGGAACTGACTCCCTCCTTCATTTTACAATTTATAACACAAAATAATTCAAAAATCAGTAGAAGCCTGATCTGGATACAGAGTCTTGGTTTGAACCCCAATTCTGCCATTTATTATACAAGTGTCATTGAATAAATTACTTAAAATTTCTAGGTTTCTAAATGAAAGGATTTGACTAGATGAACCATAAGTAGTAGGCAACCTTTAGAACATGGCTGGACCTTCTAATAAGATTCCCTTGACCAGATTGAGCCCTGGATGATGTTGATAGCCTTTTAAGCATGAGGAATGGTGAGACAGTTAGCCATAGTCCTGAATTACTTGGGTTTGTGCCAAGGAACAAAGGAAAGCTGGAAACCTGAAGAGACAGAAACATGGGGAACTGTGGATGCCACGGAAAATTTAGCTGGTCACAGAGCATCCTAGTTCTGTGAGAGGAAATTTATGCAGCTCTATACTCCTTTGACTATTTGAAGGAACTATGTGGATCAGGATACTTCATTGCTATAGGAGAGGAGAAAAACCTCGTGGTCAAAGAAATATCAAGGATGGAATCGCAAGGAGGTGCTGAATCTAATAGGAACTTTTGCCACTAGCAGTGGAGCAGCAGTGGTAGAGCAATGAAGGAATCTCTAGAATGAAGAAATCCCTTGCTGAAAGAAGAGTTCTTGGGGCAGCTAGATAGCACAGTGGATAGAGCACCAGCTCTGAAGTCAGGAGGACCTGAGTTCAAATCTGACCTCAGACACTTAACACGTCCTAGCTGTGTGACCCTGGGCAAGTCACTTAACTCCAATTGCCTCAGCAAAAAAACAAACAAAACAAAAACAAAAAGAAGAGTTCTTGTAGCAAGCAGGGCCAAACAAGAGCCAGATGCAGAGTATCAAAGGAAAGAGTCACAATATGAAAAACTGTTACAATTCTTTGGTACTATGGATTATGTAGATTGGGCAAAAGTAGTGGAATATCTTAAAATGATAGTACAACTCTCAGGACAAGAGGACTTCAAACCTATGTATGTTTGGATGAATATATAAAGCCTTGGAATAGTTGGGGTTCAACCTATACAAGGGTTGTTTGACTCTAGCAAACGTAAGAGTATTTTTTCCCTTTTAGGGGAATTGGTTAAGTAGGTAGATAATGGTAAAATTCTGGTTAAATTAGAGATCAACAAGAAAGAGAATTGTTTTGATGATTTATGAGCTCAGGAAAGAGTTTTTACATTTCTTTTTGAATGAAACAACATCCATATTTTATTAAATGTATTGTTTGTCCAAGTACTGGCATGGCACCCGAGGGTTCTTTCTACAATTTACATGTTTTTAAATGTTTTTGGTAGAAACCCTGGGCAGAGATATGAGCTAAAGAAAGAGGCTTGAGAGGCTCCCAAACATTGAACTTGGTTTGTGCAAAACTGTGGACTAGTTCTGGGTCACAGGTTATATGCAAATAAAATTTTAAAATTTACTTATTTACTAATTCTTAGGACTATCTATCACATATCATCCCCTTGGAGCTGCTTCCTCTAAAACTGGGAGAGCCAGTTAGGAGGAAATCTTCTCTTATGTGTCACGACTTATTCTTAGGAATCCTCCTTCGCTCTTATAAGGCAGAGAGTTGAAGGGTTTTTATCTTTTTATCTATAGCATCTAGCAAAACTTTTTATACATAGTAGTTGTTTAATAAATATTTAGTGAAATGAAATTAAATGGGAATAAAAGGGAAAAGCAACTTCATCCACTGCTGGAGCTAAGGGATATAAGTTCCTAGTATACTAAGCTTTAATTCATAATGTAGACTCTTATTGAAATAATAATTCAAATGATGGATAGTTGAATTAATATTATACTTCAGGTATATTTTAAGTTAAGTAGATTTTTGTGGACTGGGCAAAGAACCAAACCATCTTTATAACATTGTTTCAGTGAAAAAAATGTTTCCCAATCCTCCTAGAAATGTGAATATGGCAAACACATTTTGGGAAGTTGAAATAGCATATGTAATAATTGTAGGAATATTTATAAATATGTAAGTAGATATAGGTCATTTAATCAAGAACATAGCGTATGAGATCTCTTGTGGAACATAATGCAAATATATGCTATCTAGAAATATGAGATAAGAGACAGTGAGAGAGAGAGAAAGAGAGAGAGAGAGAGATGGAAAGAGAAAAATAGTTGAAAGAAACAAGGATAGATGTTAAACAGAGATAGATAGATAGATAGATCCTTAAATATTGATATGGGCTTTTAGAGAGAGAGAGAATGTAGGAATAGAAGCATCAACTTGTTAGGAAAGCTTCCAAATTCTAATAGTAAACAGAGCCCCTCATACAAGAAAAATAAATAAATAAAGCTTGGGTTATGTCTGAGCCAGGATCTACATGGAAAAGTGTTGCTTGGGTAAAACAAAACAACAACAAAAATAATATTAGTAGAGATAATAAATATATAAGTATTGTCCCATTTGCCAGATCTAAAAGAATTCTCAGATTTGGTGTTAGAAATCTTTCGTGGTTATTGCCCATTTGTTGCAAACCAAAGTCAAACAACCTTACAACAACAGAAATGACACTTCCTCATTCCTCACTCCACATGTCTTCTCTCCATAGCTTATGTTTGCTTCAAAGGTTTCTCTAATTAAGTTTAGCAGATAATGATGATAAATGTACTTTGTCTCTATGGGGATCACAAGCCTCATCCCTCACCTCACTGAATGAATGGTAACAATCTCTTCTCTCTTTTTAAGGGCAAAACTTCCTCCCTCCTAGTCTGCCACTCTACAAAATAAAGCATATTAACTCAGATGGAGTAAGTGGCCACCACTATTTTATACTACATGGAAGAAAATGCATAAGAATTCAGCTTAGACACCAAGTATAAAATGGTTAGCAACCTAAAATATTCTCTATTTCTGCCTCTGTCTCTCTTGTCTCTCTGTTTCTCTGTCTCTCTGTCTCTGTTTCTCTCTTTCTCTGTCTCACTGTGTCTGTCTCTGTCTCTGTCTCTCTATGTCTCTATATCTGTCTCTATCGCTGCCTCTCTATATGTCTGTCTTTCTATCTCTGTGTCTCTGTCTATCTTTCTCTGTCTCTGTTTTCTCTATATGTGTGTGTCTGGGTGTCGACCTAACTAACTCTGTCTCTCTCTGTGAGTCTTGTCTCTTTCTCTGTCTTTCTGTCTCTCTGTCTTTGTATATCTCTATGTGTCTCTGTCTCTATCCCTATCTCTCCATCTCTCTCTGCCTCCCTCTCCCTCTCCCTCTTTCTCTCTGTCTCTCTGTCTCTATCTCTCTGTCAGTGTCTCTCTCTCTTTCTCTCTCTCTTTTTCTCTGTATGCCTGTCTGTCTGTCTTTCTGCTTTCTCTCTGTGTGTCTGTCTGTCTCTGTCTTTGCCTCTCTCTGTCTCTCTGTGTGTCTGCCTCTCTGTCTGTTTCTGTCTGTCTTTCTCTGTATGTCTGTCTCTTCCTCTGCCTCTCTGCATGTGTCTCTCTCTGTCTCTTTCTCTGTCTCTGTCTCTGTCTGTCTCCCTCCCTCCCCCCTTCTCTCTCTTCCCTTTCCCTCTTCCATGGGAATAAGGGCTTTTAATTTTGCCTTCTCATGGGGCAGGAAGGAAATAAAGGGCCTTGTCAGTATTCTATCTTATCCAATATGTTCCTTAGCTCTTAGAAGTCTCTTATCCCACAGCCACCCATCATCTTCAACAGAAACTGGCAAGAGTTCCAAGAACATGAAGACATGAACTAGGTGCAAAGCATGTCATTCTGACCCCCCCCCATTCCTCCCAATTCTCTGCATGCTCAGCCAAGCTGGATTCTGCACATCTCTTCCTCAACATCAATGCCAAAACCAATGTCACAGGTCCTGTGAATCATGGGTAAAAGTCAACTCAGTTTCCATAGTTACTTCTGGTCTCCTGAATCTCCTTGGTAAGACTCACTGCAACTGGAAAACTAGGGCTACAATCAAATCATGAAAGGAATGTAGATGAAACATTAACTTCACTGCTGCTTTTTTTAAACTGTTTTACCCATTTTAAAATTTTATTTATTTATTTTTAATACACATTGCTTTATGAATCATGTTGGGAGAGAAAAATCAGAACAAAAGGGAAAACCATGAGAGAGGGAAAAAACAGAAAAAAGAAGTGAACATATCATGTGTTAATTTATATTCAAGCTTTATGATTCTTTTTCTGGATGCAAATGGCATTTTCTGTCTAAAATCTATTGGAATTGCTTTGGATCACTGAATCACTGAGAAGAATCAAGTCTTTCATAGTTGATTATCACACATTCTTGCTATCATTATGTACAATGTATTCCTGGTTCTGCTTGTTTTGCTCAGCATTAGTTCATGTAAATCTTTCCAAGCCAACTTCACTGCTTCTTAAACCCCCCTAATACAAAGGATCAAAGTAAGTATTTATATATCATCACTTTACTGATCATGATCAGTGAGATCAAATGTTTTATGACTGATTCATTATTCAGGGAACAAACATGCTATTGATCCAAAAATGAATGAATGAATGAATAATAAGAGAAGATATGATTTCTCCATATCTTCAGTTCCTAACCACTTTAATTAAGTGAAACTATAAAAAACGATGAGAATTTGATTATTGATTTCTCAAAATATACACCTTTGTTTCCATGGGGGACACTTCCTTCCTTAGGCTATGTCTATATTATCTTCTTTTATTTTTTTTTATTTTTATTTACTTATTTATTGCTGAGGCAATTGGGACTGCCCAGGGTCGCACAGCTAGGAAGTGTTAAGTGTCTGAGACCAGATTTGAACTCAGATCCTCCTGACTTCAGGGCTGGTGCTCTGCGCCACCTAGCAGCTCCCTACATTATCTTCTAAAATAGTTTTTTGGAGTTAAAAAAAAATGATGGAATTGGTGATCTAGTAGGCATAATTCACCTCGAGAACTTTCACTGATGGCTAGAAACTGGAAACTGAATGGATGCCCATCAGTTGGAGAGTGGCTGAATAAATTATGGTATATGAATGTTATGGAATATTATTGCTCTGTAAGAAACGACCAGCAGGATAATTTCAGAGAGGCCTGGAGAGACTTGCATGAACTGATGCTGAGTGAAACGAGCAGAACCAGGAGATCATTATACACGGCAACAACAATATTACATGATGATCAATTCTGATGGACATGGCTCTCTGCAACAAAGAATTGTCTCAAACAGTTCCAATTGTTCACTGAAGAAAACCATATACATACACCCAGAGAGAGGGATATGAAATATGGACCACAACATAACATTTTCATTATCTCTATTGATGTTTGCTTGCACTGTGTTGCCTTTCTCTGGTTTTCTTTTTTTTCTTGTAGATAGGATTTTTCTTGCACAACTTGTCAACTATTATTACATTATTAACATGTAGTGGACTTCCTGCCATCTAGGGGAGGGAAGGGGACTGGGGGTAAAATTTGTAATGGAAAGCTTTGTAAAGATCAATGCTGGGGAACTACCCATACATGTGTTACACAAATAAAAAGCTTTAATAAAAAAATCAAATGTACATACTTTCAATAAAAAATACTTTATTGCTAAAAAAAAAAGAACTTTCACTAACAACAAAGAATTCAGCCATATCTATTTTAAATACCACCCTCCCCCAGGCTCCTCTGAAACTTACAGTCCAAGAAGGCAGGACCATCAAGTAATGCACGTGTGTGAATCTAGCCACAAAATTATTCTTGTCATCAAATATTTATTTTGTTATTCCAATGAACATGTACACCAACAAAACAAAATATCTGGGAACAAATTCCATGACTAAAAAAAAGACAGAATGTGATTAATTCAATTTTTTTGTGTCTATCAGGCTAAGCCATATTTATTAATTGTTTTACTCTCAGTTTAACAAAAGAATCAATCTATTCCCCCATAGGGTGAAATAGATTAATGGAATAATACTGATGGTGAGTTAATAAGTGGTTTGTGATGATGCCTATAAAGATTTGTCCTATGTGTGAGGGTGTCCTTTGTTGTGTGTTTGGTTTGATGAAGTGGTTGCTTTTTGCTTTGTTTGGAATTTTTGTTGCTGTTGTTGAAAAGATCATTGCTATAGTAAGGAACATATAACAAATTCCCTCTACACATGCAGATCAGAAAATATTCTGCAAATTTTAATCTTAAAGGAGATACTGGGGGTTTGGGACAGATTAAATGACTTTCCTAAGAATCACCAGTAGATGAGAGATGTGAAACTCAGACCCAAATTGTTCTGACACCAAGTATGTCCATCTATTACAAGCCCAGGCCTGCCTCTTTCCTTGTATTTTTTTTTAACTAAATCTGTGATTTCATTGACTGAGGGAATTCTCAGTAAGGTATTTCCTCTATCAGTACATTTGCTTTGCAATTTATCATTTTAAAAGAGTTCATAAAAGTACTTAGGTGTTAAGTAAATTGCTAATGGTTACCTGGAAATTGCCTTTTTTTTCTTCTTTCTTTTTTTGGAGGTAATCATAATTAAGTGACTTTCTCAGGATCACAGAGCTAGTAAGTCTCTGAGGCTGGATTTGAACTCAGGTCCTCCTAAATCCAGGACTGGTCCTCTATTTACCATGTCACCTAAGTATGCCAGCAATATGTGTCAAAAGCATAACCTAAGTTCAGCTATTCTTGCCTCTCAGGCCAGCTTTCTATCCCTCTACATGAACCCATTTTTCCTTTTGTAAAAATCACATTACAATCTGTTTCATACTCATGTATATATTTGTCCTTTCTTACCTACTGTATTGTAAGTTCCTTAAAGATAAGCATTGTTTCATAAATTTTGTTTTATCCTCAGCATCCAGCTCTATATCATACACATAATAGGTCCTTAATAAATACTTGTTGAATATATTGAATTACAATCTTCCTATAAATCAATAGGTACATGAGAAATACATGACAGGGGAGGAGGAGAGGTAGAGAAGGTTAAAGAGTTAAGTCAAAAGTGACTTAGAATTGTTTACTCATCCAGAGACTAAAGTTAGTCAATCTCATGATCCACCTGGTCTGTCATCTCCTCTGAGGTGGAAAGTAAAGAGCCAGATGTAAAATCTGGGAAGCTGTCCAAATTCATCTGTTTAAAAAGTAGGGTGCTGAATAGGATCCTTCAATTTGAAACAATGCTTCCAGATAGCATTGGAGATAACAATTGTGTTTATGTGACATAAAGTATGTAAATGAAAAGAGACAAATTCAGCTGATTTGACCATATCGCAAGCTGGGTTAATGTCTACACTGAATTAATCATTTGATTTGAGATCAGAATAATTTTAGCACATTTTTTTCACTCAGGCCAGATTTGAGCCATATGAGAAAATTTTGTGGTAATTGAGAGTTCTCTGGCATGTAAAATGTAAATATTTGAATGGGGAAAGAGGATGAGATGTGGAAAAATAGGTGAAACTTCTAACAAGGGCCCAAGAATTCCTACCTATGAGTCAGTGCCCCACTGGAATCATCGTGGTCTTTCTCCAGATACTCCATAAGTCACATACTGCTTTAGGTTTACAGATTTCTAACCTATTAAGATATTCAATATAGTTCACCAAATTATTTCCTTTTTTAAAAGTCTGACTTCTTTGTTATTTAATCATTTAAGCCAAATCCACGTTTTTAAGCGTGGTTTCTACATTTATTATTTATTGAACTTTTCGTGCTAATTGATATCATGTTCACAAAATGCAAGGGATATTGTTATTTGTTGTTGTTCAGTTGTTTCGATCACAGCTAACTCTGTACTTGGCAAAGATACCGACATGGTTTGCGTTTCCATCTCCAGCTGATTTTTAAGGCAAACAGGATTGAGTGACTTGTCCAAGATCACACAGCTACTAAGTTTCTGAGGCCAGGTTCAAACTCAGGAACATGAATCCTCCCAATTCCAGGCCCGATGTTCTATCCATTGCCCCACCTTGCTGCCCTAGTTAGTCTATGGAGGTTTTGTCAATTCTCTGTTCCAAACATAAGTTTAGATTAAAGAGGAAAGAAAAATAAGTATCTAAGTAAAAATGGTCTGAATTCTCTATTTTTGTTCCCCCTAAAAAGTTCCTATACTTCCCAATGGTTATTGTATTTCATGTTGGAAATTGCTTGGGCTGTTTTGCAGACACAGCCATCTAATGGAAAAGGCACTGACTCTGGGGTCAGAAGAGAGACCTTCTTACAATTGATTTGTTCTAATTCACCTAAGATTTTTTTAAGCAATGGAGACTATTATTTCCCCAACTCCATCATGCAGTTAGCTCCATTGTAACAGATAAGTCATGGTAATTTTTCCAAATGAATTTTTTTTGGTGAGCCTATTCTACCTACATACAATAGGTGCTTAGTCATATTTACTGATTTTGGTATGGTAGAAATATAGATTTGGTAAGGAAATTAGTGTATTTGCCAGTGTTGATTTTTTAATTTCCAACTACTGTTTGTTTATAAATATTTAAATGCCTTGTCATAAGCATTTGGAGCTCTATTTCAGTTTTTGATGTGGCTTATTTCTCTGTCTCTGATTCCCTATCTCTGACGTTGTCATTGCTTTTCTTTGTGTCTTTGTCTTTAATTCTGTTCCTGTCTCCTCCTCATCTTCTTTCTCTTCTTATTCTTCTTTTTCTTCTTCTCTTTCTCTCTTTTCTTTTTCTCTTTCTCTTCCTCCCTCCTTCCTTCTCTTTCTCTCCCTCCTTTCTTCTCTTCCTCCTTCTGTCTCTGTCTCTGTCTCTCTGACTCTCTCTCTTTCTGTCTCTCTCTGTGTCTGCCTCTGTCTGTGTTTCTCTTTCCCCCTCTCCCTCTCTCTCTCTCTCTCTCTCTCTCTCTCTCTCTCTCTCTCTCTCTCTCTCTCTCTCTCTCTGTGTGTGTGTGTGTGTCTCTCTCTCTCACAAAAAGAGATGAGAAAAAGAATCTCTCTCTCATTCTTTCACCTTTACATTTGTGGGAGGAAGTTAAAGAAATGGTAGGGCCTATGATTTCAGTATTGTAAGAATATGCTGGTGACTATATTTCTACCAATGAAAGTTTATAGTCTTACAGAGTTGAGTGGGGGTACTAAGAAGCTAGGTAACATGTTCAGAGTCATTCAGATCATCCTTATTTCAAGACTGGTTCTCTTTCCACAATTTTACACTGCTTCATATGTATAATAGTAGTAAATTGCACTAAGATTTTTTTACTATGCCTACACGTGTTTGTATGCACATGCATATATACATATGTACAGATTGCATGTACATATACACATCTTTGTATATATGCAGTCTGTATGCATAGTATATAGAATAGATATGGATCCAAATATGTTTATGTATGTATATGCATGTATGTGTGTATATGTATACATAGTATGTAGAAAATTGTAAATTCTAACATTTCATCAATATAGTATACATTTGTAATAAGTAATAATCATTACTATGTTTTCCCAGATGCAATTAATCTTCCTCTCTCTGGGTAAATGGAGGAATTTGGCAGGGGAAGGTGGGATGCTATCTCTAAACTAATCAGAATCAAATTAAGATTGAATTCACTGGGATGTATGTCACTTCATACTTTTGGATTTATGTGTATAAGGATTGAACTGGACATTTCTCCTTTTTATATTGTATTGAATTGTACTTTAAATTACAGAATTAAATGCTCAAAGCAGAAACCTTGTCAGTTACAATGTCACTGAATCAAGTGCCGGAAAGATGAAGTAGTCATGCTATTATTTCTGTCAAAGCCTTCTAGCTACACTTTACATTTGGTGACTTTATTTGTTCTCCCATTTCTATTTTGTTAAATATTATGTTGGAGCCTATGCTGAGAATTACAGATTGCCCATACTAGCTTGGGCTGAAATGGAAATAATTTAAACTGAACACTGCACAAATACAGAAATCAGTTTTCCATCTTCAAAATTAACTTCCATATATGTTATACAATAGAAAAACAAATGCAGAGATAGATAGATAGATAGATAGATAGATAGATAGATAGATAGATAGACAGACAGACAGAGAGATGATAGATGATAGATAGATAGATGATAGTTATGGGGATAAATCAAGGTTGATGATAGATGATGGGGAGAGGATAAGAATGATGAGGATAATAGTGATAGGTGAGTGGATAAAGAATGATTGATGGATAGAAATAGATGATAATGATAGACATAGAGATAGACACAGGAAGATTAGATAGATAGATAGGAAGATGGATATTTAGACAGATTATTTATGGTTGAGCCTGTGTATAAAACAGTATAAAGGTAAATAGAGCCTTAGATTTTTTTCAGCAAAAAGAATATAAGCTACTTGAGGGTAAGAACCATGTTGTTTTTGTCTTTGTATCCTGGGTGCCTAGTATGGTATCAGTAACATAATAGGCACTTAATAAATGCTAATGAAATGAAAGAAAGCTAATTATTTTCTAAAACATGATTGAATTAAAGCAATTAAAAAATAATAGTTGCTCAATTTAAGAAAATGAATTGGAAGATCTCATAATTTTCAATTTGTTAATGGACCTTAGGAGTTATTGTCAGAAAAAGAACCACCCTACAAAATGACCAACAAATGATCATTTCAATCCCTACTTAAAGACTTCCTGGGAAGGGAAACCCATTGCCTTCTAATTTAGTCACAAACTTTCAAATTTTAGCTCTAATTGCCAGGAAATTATTGGGGGTTTTTTCTTATACAAAGTCTAAATTTGTTTCTGAAACTCCCATGCATTACTCTTAGATCTGCTCATATGCATCAAACAAAATAAATCAACTCCTCCTACTACTTCTATCCTTTAACCATTTGAACACAGCTACTATAGCCTCCTGGAGTGACTACTTCTCAGCCTAAACAATCCCAGTTCCCTTGACCAATTTTCATGACTAGGGACACACAGTTCTCTCTACACCATTCTAGTTGTCTTCCTCTAGTTATTCTTCAGCTTATCAACATTATTCCTCAGCGTCAGCACCTGAAAACAGTAATACAGATGAGATCTGGCTAGGAGAGAATACAGTGAGGCTATCTTCTTCAGGAAGTTTGCTGGCATTAAATAAGCATTAAATAAATGCTGGCATTAGCTTTTTGTGTGCCACTGGGTAAGATTAATTCATATTGAGGTTGGAGTCCACTGAAAACTATATCTCTTTTCAGACAAGCTTTTCTCTAACCATGTCTTCCTCATCTTGTTCACATGAAGTTGATATTTTAAACCCAAATGTAAGATTTTTTATTTAACTCTATTAAAAATCATCTTAGATTTAGCCTGTCACTATACTTTTTTTTAACATGACTGGGCTATCTTTCCCTAATTTGTTTTATCTTTAAATTTGATTAATATATGATTTTATTCAAATCACTAATAAAAAATGTTAAGCAGATGGCACAGCTATAAATTGATCCAACTGTTCTAGAAAGCAATTTGTAATTATGGGCTCAATAATCACATCAATAGTACCATTGTTTATGGAAAGAATATGCTAACTGATCATCCTCTATCTCAATTCACCATCCTCCTTGATTCCTCAGAATACAATTCCTTGTCCTGGTCACCACTTCCTTTTATATATTGTCTTTTCCCTATTAGGTGGAAAATTCCTTGAGCTTACTTCTTAAGGTCCTGGCTCTCATTCTGTGTTTGTAACCCTGACACAACACAATGCCTGAAACATCCTTCTGTACTAAATGAAAGCTTGTCAACTGAGAAGCTAAAAAAATGATGCAAATATCCTAATCACATATCCCAAAGAGCTTATAACCAGGAAGATATATACCATATGCAACACAACTATTTACAGCAATACTTTTTTTTTTACATTAACAAAGAACTGGAAACAAAGTAGATGCTTGTTACTCACAGAATGACAATGGATTGTGGTACACGAATCCAATGGTATTATTATAATACCATAAACAATGAATATAAAGAATTCAAAAAAGTAGGGGAAGACTTACATGAACTGATGCAGAGTGAAACAAGCAAAACCAGGAAAACAATATTCAGTTACTCAACAAATTAAATGTAAAGAATAAAACTAAAATTGCATGCCATGTAATCATAATGATCAATCTTAGATCTGAATAACAGATGAGAAAATACTTCACCCTCCCTTTTTTCAGAGGTAAAGAAATGTGGGTATGGAATATTACATATTTTATATAACTTATCTAACACTGAGAATCTCTATCTGACCCAAAGGCAACTTAATGGACAATCTACTCCCCTATTCACTAAAAAGCCAGACACACAGAGCAGACAAAGTTCAGTCCCAGGGAAACCTGACTTCTATTTAGGTTCCCTTTCTTATACACTTTGGCTCATATGAAATTTGGGGACAAATTGCTTGAGGCTAAAGGTTTGAATTTTGTCTAGGAACTTTCAGAAGGAAGTAGAAAGGTACTTAATGTACAGTATTATAGAATACGTATTTATTCCCTGTACCAAAAAAAAAAAAAAAAAAAAAAAACAGAAGGCTCACAGTGAAAATTCACATGATTTAAGAAATCAGTAATATAGTTTATAATTACTTTTATAAGTTTTCAAGAAATTGGTATTTGAGTTCCATTTAAAAATAATGCAATTTATAAGACAATGATCAGGTTTTTGCATTTCAGCTTGGCTCTGCCCCATGTCCCTCAAGGTCCATGTCTTCTGTCAAGCCCTTTCTAGGTCCTATATTTTAACCAAGAGAACTGAAATATTTGGCAGGGACCTTTTTTAGGGCTGTCAATCAGCCCTGAATTAACAGACTCAGAACTCTGCCCTCTTAAACTCACAAGATTTTCCCCCAGCATAGATACATCCATCTCAGGATAAAAACCTATTCAACAGGAAAGATCAAACACAAGAGAGGGAGTCTAACATTCAGTGTTACCCAAGCAGGACATATATTTTATCTGTCTTCTGTTCATCACTATATGGGAACCAGAGTAAGAGATAGGTAAAGCTATACTTCTTCCATCCATCAGAGGAAGTTGTGCAAAACAGTACTGACAGAATTTAAAGCCAAAATAGAAGAAAACCCTAAGAGAGGGATCAGTCCCTTTTAATGTCCATTTGAGTCATCATCTCTTCTTGTTCAGCCTCCAAGAAGTAAACTAACTGCCTCATCATTTTAGAGAATCCTTTTACCTCTGAGTGGTCACACAGCCAAAAGCAATCAGAAAGTTCTTCATACCAATAGGACTCAAGTATTAAGTTACCATGTCTATGGAATCTTCAGAAGTTCAGGCTGCTCCAGCACACTCCCTGGAATAACCTATGTAAGCTAATTCAACCTCCCACAACACCCAATTGATATGTTATTTAGTTTTCTTGATCCACTTTTATTCTCTTGGAGAGAAATAAAGGTCACATAAAAAGAAAATTGGTAAAATTAAAAATTTATAAGAAAAAGAAAAATTGTTAAACAAAATAGTGCAAACTCTGGCCTATCATTTGTTAGCTTTATTCTCATCCTTAAAAACAAACAAACAACTTTTGGCCATTTATACTTAGATACTTATATTTATAGGCATATTTATCTACATAGTGATATAAATAGTGCCAAATATATTTAAAGGTAAATGATAGTTGATAAAGAGAAAAATGAAAGAGATATGGGGGGAGGGAGAGGGAGAGAGAGAAAGAGAGAGAGAGAAAGAGAGAGAGAGAGAGAGAGAGAGAGAGAGAGAGAGAGAGAGAAAGAGAGAGATCAGATAACATAAATGTATAGGTACATAGTTAGATGCATAAACAGACACATAAATACATCTATAGATTCACCATAATCCTTCTCTGATGCTTGTCACACCAAAGTGACCCTGGGTCTTAAAAAAAAGCATAAATTTGACCCTATTAAGAAAAGAAAGGTTCCAAACATGGGCCCAGGGACTGACTTTATGTTTTCTACACAAAGACCAAGCCTTGCTAAATTTAGAGAGGCTCATAAACTATTTGCCTTGGGATGGTGAGATTTTTTGGTCTTAATTATTCAAAACAATATCCTAAATTGTACAAGATTAGAGATTTGCTTTAGATTTATATATTTTTTTCATTTTCTCTTCTTTGATTCTCTTTTTTTTGGGGGGAGGAGTAATTTCATTTTTTTATATAAAACTTTTTATTTTCAAAACACATACATAGTTTTCAACATTTACCCTTGCAAAACCTTGTTCTAAAATTTTTCTCCCTCCCTTTCCCCACCTGCTCCCCTAGATGCCAAATAAGTCAGTATATGTTAAACATGGACAATTCTTTTATATATATATCCATAATTATCATGCTACACAAGAAAAATCAGATCAAAAAGAAAAACAAAATGAGAGAAAACAAAATGCAAGAAAACAACAAAAAAAGTAAAAATACCATGTTATGATCTACCCTCAGTTCCCAAAGTCCTCCCTTTGAGTGCAAATGGCCCTCTTCATCACAAGATCATTGAAACTAGCCTGAATCATCTCACTGTTGAAGAGTCTTATCCATCAGAATTGATCATCATATAATCTTGCTATTGCTATGTACAATATTTTCTTGGCTCTACTCACTTCATTTAACATCAGTTCATGTGAGTTTCTCCAGACTTCTCTGAAATCATCCTACTGATTTTTTCTTATAAAACAATAATATTCCATAAAATTCATATGCCATAACTTATTCAGCTGTTCTCTAACTGATGGGCATCCACTCAGTTTCCAGTTTCTTACCACTACAAAAAGGGACTGCTACAAATATTTTTCTACATGTGGTCCTTTTCCCTTTTTTATGGTCTCTTTGGGATACAAGCACATAGAAACATTGTTGTATCAAAAGGTATGCACAGTTTGGACATAGTTCCATGTTGTTCTTCAAAATGGTTGAATTAGTTCACAATTCCACCAACAATGTGTTAGTGTCCCAGTTTTCCCACATTCCTTCCAACATTCATCATTATCTTTTCCTATCATCTCAGCCAATCTCAGAGGTGTGTAGTGTTACCTAAGAATTCTCTTAATTTGAAATTTTCTGATCAATAGTGATTTACAGAATTTTTCACAAAACAAGATGTAGTTTTAATTTCTTCATCTGAAAATTGTCTGTTCATATCCTTTGATCATGTATCATTTGAAGAATTGTTTGTATGCTTATAAATTTGAGTCAATTCTCTAAATATTTTTTAAATGAGGCCTTTTTCAGAATCTTTGGATGTAAATTTTTTTCCACTTTACTGCTTCCCTTCTAATCTTCTTGGTATTGGTTTTGTTTTTACAAACCCTTTTTAACTTAATATAATCAAAATTATTCATTTTGCATTCCATATCCAAAATTGCATATTCATGTATTTTGCATCCATATACTTCAGTTCTTCTTTAGCCACAAATCCCTTCCTTCTCCATAGATCTGATTGGTAGACTATCCTTTGTTCTTCTAATTTGTTTATAATATCACTCTTTATATCTAAATCATGAACCCATTTTGATTTTAGCTTGGTTTAGGGTGTTAGGTGTTGGTAAATGTCTAGTTTCTACCGTACTAATTTCCAGTGTTCCCAGCAATTTTTATCAGATAGTGAGTACTTTTCCCAAAAGCTGGAGTCTTGGGGTTTATCAAACAATAGATTACTATCCCCATTGACTATTATGTTTTATGAATCTAAGCTATTTCACTAATCAACTACTTTATTTCTTAGCCAGTATCAAATGGTTTTGATGACCTTTGCTTTATAATATAGTGTTAGGTCATCTTCATTTGCATTTTTCCATTAATTCCCTTGAAATTCTTGACCTTTTGTTCTTTCAGATGAACTTCATTATAATTTTTGCTAACTCTGTAAAGTAATTTCTTGGGAGTTTGATTGGTACGATACTGAATAAATAGATTAATTTAGGTAGAATTGTCATTTTTATTATATTAGCTCAGACTACCCATGAGCACTTGATATTCTTTCAATTAATTAGACATGACTTTATTTGTGTGGAAAATTTTTTAATTGTGTTTATATAGTTCCTGACATTGTCTTGGCAGGTAGATTCTCAAATAATATAATATAATAAATAATGTAAAATTATGTACAGTTATTTTAAATGGAATTTCTCTTTGTATCTCTTGCTTGTGGACTTTGTTGGTAACATATAGAAATCCTGATTGAAAATCCACAAATGTGGATTAATTTTGTATCCTAAAACTTTGCTAAAGTTGTGAATTATTTCTAGTATTTTTAGTTGATTCTCTAGGACTCTATCATTATACCATCATATCATCTGCAAAGAATGATAATTTGGTTTCCTCCTTACCTACTCTAATTCATTTCATTTCCTTTTCTTCTCTTATTGCTAAAGATAACATTTCTAATACAATATTGAATAGTAATGGTGATAAGGGGCAATTTTGTTACACCCCTAATCTTATTTGGAATGGTTTTAGTTTATCCCCCTTACATATGATGCTTGCTGATGGTTTTTAAATAGATACTACTGTTCATTTTAAGGAAAACTTCATTAATTCCTATACTCCCTAGTGTTTTTAATAGAAATGGTTGTTGGATTTTATCAAATTTTTTTCTGCATTTATTGAGATAATCATGTGATTTCTGTCAGTTTGGTTATTAATATAGTCAGTTATAGTAATAATTTTCCTAATATTGAACTAGCCCTGAATTCCTGTTATAAATTCTACTTGGTCATGGTGTATTATCCTGATGATAACTTGCTATAATTTCTTTGATAATATTTTATTTAAGGTTTTTGTATCTATATTCAGTAGGGAAATTATTCTATAATTTTCTTTCTCTATCTTAACCCTACCTGGTTTAGACATCAGCACCATATATGTGTCATTAAAGGAATTTATTAAAACTCCTTTCCCTATTTTTCTAAACAGTTGGCATAATATTATAATAAATTGTTCTTTAAATGTTTGATAGAATTTAGTTGTAAATCCACCTGATCCTGGAGATTTTTTTCTTAGGGAGTTGATTAATATCTTACTCAATTTATTTTCCTAAAATGGGATAATTTATATAATTTATTTCCTCCACCTAGACAATCTATATTTTAAGTATCCACCCATTTCACTTAGATTATCAGATTTTATTGGCATAAAGTTGGGCAAAATAGCTCATAATTATTGCTCTAATTTTCATGTCATTTCTGGAAAGTTCACCCTTTTCATTTTTGATACTAACAATTTGATTGTCTTTTTTTTCTTTTTCTGATCAAATTAACTAAAGGCTTATCTATGTTGTTGGATTTTTTTCATAAAATCAACTCAACTTTATTTATTAGTTCAATAGTTTTCTTTTTTCAATTTTATCAATCTCCCATTTTATTTTCAGAATTTCAAATTTAGTATTTAATTGGGGGGGGTTAATTTGTTCTTTTTCTAGCTTTTTTAGTTGCATGACCAATTCATTGTTCTTCTCTTTCTCTATTTTATGCAAATAATTATCTCTAGAGATATAAAACTTCCCCTAAGAACTGCTTTGACTGCATCCCATAAATTTTGATATTTGGTGTCATTATGTCATTCTCTTGGATGAAATTATCAATTGTGTTTATAATTTGTTGTTTCACCCATTCATTCTTCAGGATTAGATTATTTAGTTTCCAATTTGGGGTCTGTTTTCCCTGGCCCTTTATTACATGTAATTTTTATTGAATCATGATCTGAAAAAAAGATGAATTCACTATTTCTGCCTTTCTGCATTTGATTTTGAGAATTTTATGCCCTAATACATGGTCAATTTTTGTGTAAGTTCCATGTACTATGGAGAAAAAAATATATTTCTTTCTGTCTCCATTCAATTTTCTCCAAAAGTTTATCATGCCTAACTTTTCTAAAATTCCATTTGCCTCCTTAACTTTTTTCTTATTTATTTTGTGATTTGATTTATCTAGCTCTGATAAGCAAGATTGAATTCCCCTACTAGTATAATTTTGCTGTCTAATTCTTGCATCTCCCTTAACTTTTTCTCTAGGAATTTGGATGCTATACCACTTGGTGCATATATGTTTAATATTGATATTACTTTGTTATCTATGTTATCCTTTAGCAAAAATGTAGTTTCCTTCTTTATCTCTTTTAATTAGATCTATTTTTGCTTTTGCTTAATCTGAGATCAGAATTGCTATTCCTGCTTATTTTTTTACTTCAGCTGAAGAATAATAGATTCTGCTCTAGCATTTTATTTTTACTGTGTATGTATTACTCTGCTTTAAATGTGTTTCTTGTAAACAACATATTGTAGGATTCTGGCTTTTAATCCAGTCTGCTATCTGCTTCCATTTTATGGGAGAGTTCATCACATTCATATTCACAATTAAAATTGCTAACTCTGTATTTCTCGCCATATTATTTTTTCCCAAATTATACTTTTCTCTTTACTTTTCCCCTTTCCCTCCTCACCAGTATTTTGCTTTTGATCACCATCTCCTTCAAATAGTCCTCCCTTTTTACAGCCCTGCCCCCTTTCTTATCCCTTTCCCTTTTACTTCTGTTCTCCATTCCATTAGTTTCCCCTTTTTTTCCCCTTTCCTCTCCTACTTCCCTATAGGGTGAGACAAGGTCCTCTAGAAACTAAATATGTTTGATACTCTCTCTTTGAGCCAAATCTGAGGAGATTAAGGTACTCATCCCCTTCCCTTCTTTCCTTCAATTGTAATAGGTCTTTTTTTAAGTTCTTAATGAGATGTAATTTACCACATTTCACCTCCCCTTTCCTCTTCTTCCACTACAATCCCTTTTCCACTTCTAGTTTATATTTTATAACATCACAATAAAGTCAAATTGTACCTACACACTCTAAGTATACCCCTAACAGAGATATAGTTCTCAACAGTTAAACATATTATCTTCCCATTTAGGGATGTAAAGATTGTAACTTTTAAAAGAAATATAGTTTTTTTTTCATTACTTTTTACCTTTTTATGCTTCTCTTGAGTTCTGTATTTGAAGATCAAATTTTCTGTTCAGCTCTGGTCTCTTCATAAAAAATAAATGAAATTCACTCATTTCATTAAATGTCCATGTTTTAAGGGTCAATGTTGAAGAATTACTCATACATATGTTTTGCAAATTAAAAGCTTTAATTAAAAATAAAAATAAATCTTAAAAATGTCCATCTTTTCCCCTGAAAGATAATGCTTAATTTTGCTAGATAGTTGATCCTTAGCTGCCATCCAAGTTCCTTCACCCTTTGGAATATCATATTCCAGGCCCTTCAGTTATTTAAAATGGAAGCTACTAGATCCTGGATAATCCTGATTCTGGCTCCTCAATATTTAAATGGTTTCTTTCTGCCTGCTTGCAATATTTTCTCCTTGAGCTGATAATTCTGAAATTAAGCTATAATATTCCTTGGAGTTGTCATTTTGGAGTCTCTTTTAGGAAGTGATTGGGGAAATTTTTTCAATGGCTATTTTACCCTGGTTCTAGGACATCAGAGCAGTTTTCCTTGATGATTTCTTGGAAAATGTTGTCAAGGTTTTTTTTTTTTTTTTTTTTTTTTTTTTTTTTTTTTTTTTTTCCATCATGGTTTTCAGATAGTCCAATAATTCTTAGATTTTCTCTCCTGGATCTATTTTTCAGGTCAATTGTTTTTTTTTTTTTTTAAAGCTTTTTATTTACAAAACATATGAGTGACCTTTCAACATTGACCTTTGCCACTACAAAAAGGGCCACCACAAACATTCTTGCACATGTGGGGTCCTTTCCTTCCTTATGATTTCTTTGGGATATAAGCCCAATAGAAAGGCTGCTGGGTCAAAGGGTATGCACAGTTTGATAACTTTTTGTATCCGTTCACAGCTCCACCAACAATGAAACTGTTTTGATTTCTTAAGGGCTATTTCCTCATCTATAAAATGGATATTATTATTTCTTCACTAAATACTTCATATAGCAATGAAGATAAAATTAGATGCCATATCTAATTAAATATTTAATTATATATTATGTTATTTTATTAATGTTTATATGTATGTGTGTGAAAGTTTATATATAAATGGAAAGTTCTATATAAATGGAGACAGTTATTTACATAGAGAGGCAAAGTGTAGTAGTAGAAAGATGGTGAATTTAAAAGCAGCAGACTTAGACTAATACCATATTTCTACCGCTGGCTAGTTATATGATATTGAGAAAATCCCTTAGTCTCTCTAAGATTTACTTTCTTCATCTATTAAAAAAGGAGAGCAAGAAAGATAATAAAAACACTTTCAATATCTATCTTTTAAAGTAGTTGCTAATGAGGTATTTTACATTGCTTCTATTTTTCCTTCCTTTTTTTTTTTGGTTTTGTTTGCCTGATTCTTGTTGACTAATTGAGCCATTCACTTCCATTTGTTCAATTCTATTTTTGAGTGAATTATTTTCTTTGGTCAACGTTTTTATGTCCTTTTGCATTTGACCAGATGTTTTGTTCATTGAGGTGTTTTGTTCATTGGATTTCTTTTCCATTTTACAAATTTTGTTTTCAAGGAGTTGTTTTCATTTTCCACTTCATTAAATCTATTTTTATGGATGTTTCTTCAAATAATTTCTGTGTTTCCTTTTCCAAACTCTCCTCCAAAGTTCTCATTTCCTTTCCCCATTTTTCTTCTTTCTTTTAAGATACTTTTTGAATTCTTTTAAGAGATCCTTGTGAGATGGAGACAAACTCATATGACCCTTTGGGACTTCATCTGGAGACATTTTGCCTTTGTATCCTCAGGATTTCAGGTCTGTTTTTTTCTGTCTCCATAAAAGCTATCCAAGGTTAGATCTCTTTTTGGGCAAAGAGGAAAATGTCCCAAGTTTCAATAGTAGTTTCACATTGCCATGAAGCAGGTGCTGCTAGCTTCCTTCCTGTGCTGGTTGGATATGGCCAAGTCCTGTATTATTTTGGGGTTCAAGGACTTACTATTTGCCTTTGATAGTTGCTTTGTATGTCTCACAGACAGTCTGCTGATCCACTGGATTCAGAACCAGGACAGAGTAGCCAATGCTGCTGAATTTTGGCTAACAGCCTCCTTGTAGACTCATTGCCTACCACCCCCATCCCTCACTAGAGCACTTGGAGGTCACTTCACCCTGGGCCCCTGAGTTGCACCTACTCTCCAATCATGTCCACCACACCTCCTCCCTTCCTCCCCCCACTACAGCTCCACCAACAATGCAACTGTTTTGATTTCTTAAGGGCTATTTCCTCATCTATAAAATGGATATTATTATTTCTTCACTAAATACTTCATATAGCAATGAAGATAAAATTAGATGCCATATCTAATTAAATATTTAATTATATATTGTGTTATTTTATTAATGTTTATATGTATGTGTGTGAAAGTTTATATATAAATGGAAAGTTCTATATAAATGTAGACAGTTATTTACATAGAGAGGCAAAGTGTAGTAGTAGAAAGATGGTGAATTTAAAAGCAGCAGACTTAGACTAATACCATATTTCTACCACTGGCTAGCTATATGATATTGAGAAAATCCCTTAGTCTCTCTAAGATTTACTTTCTTCATCTATTAAAAAAGGAGAGCAAGAAAGATAATAAGAACACTTTCAATACCTATCTTTTAAAGTAGTTGCTTGGAAAACAATTTGCAAACTTTAAGGAGTTATATCAATGAGATTATGAAAATATTCCAATAAAATCTTTGATCTTACCAATGTAAATGTTCCTTCCAGTGGTGCAGATTGCAGACTATCAGTACTTTCCCACCTGATGCAACTGTTCCCCATACTCTTTTCGAAATTCAACCCAGGAATTACAATTAACATGCCCAAAGGAGTTTCTCTTCACAAATTTGTCAACAGAACACATAGGCTCCCTTTACTTTTGCCAAGTGCCCAGATGATCTTCATTTTGAATCACATATTTTTTAATAATATCTTACTCCTGTTCTTTATATTTCCTTATTTGTTATGTATCATTGACTACTCACATTCATCATGTATCTCTCCATTGCTCTCTGAAGAATACTGATTCATAATTCTTTGGTGACTATAATATTCCATGACTCACAATTATATGATGCCAATGTAAAGAGTATTTTAAAAATTTTGTTTCATTGAGAAATTTCAAGTTGTTAAATTTCCCAAAGGCAATTCAAATGTGAGCTATTATTATGAACTTCATAACATTTTTCAGTTTAGTAAATAGGTGATTCTAGAATAAACCTTACAAAAAAAACTATATGTAAGAGATAACACAGGTTATCCACTCCACTTTTTTCCTATAGACTCCACTTTTGTTTTCTATTTAGAGGTCCTATGAAACAACCAAGTAAATTTTCCACAGAAATATTACAGAATACAGAAAAATATTTGGAATTAGAATAAGATCACACAGGCTGGAGTCCAGATAAATCTAGGAAACTTGGTCATATCCTAAGGGTTTTAATTCCAATTGCTTTAATTTTGCCTTAGTTTTCTTTTTTTTTTAATATATATTTTATCAATATCTTTTGTTTCTTATGTTGTCAAGGTTATCCCAAGATAGCCATCCCATATATCAAATAATATTTTTAGATATGGAGAAAATCAGTGTAACATCAATATATTGAAAAAGTTAAAAATATTGCAATATGTAACACCTCTGATCCTCCCACCTCTGCAAAATGATGTGTCAGGCATGTCCTCTTATATCTCTTCATTTGAGACCTGCTTTATTTTTTATAATTTTGGTGTGTAATTGTTCTTTTCCATTTGTATTATTGCTATGTATATTGTTTTCTTGACTCTACTAACTTCACTCTCTATCAGTTCTTATAAATCTTTCTATGCTTCTCTGTCTACTTCATCATACATCATTTCTTATAATACATATTTTTCTATCATATTCATGTACCACAATTTGTTTAGCCATTCCCAAATTTATTGGCAACTACTTTGTTTCCAATTCTTAGCTATCACAAACAGTGCTACAATCAATAATTTGTAGTACATGGAGACTTTCTTCTAGATAATTTCTTTGGAGTGTAATTCCAATAATCTCTAATTCTCTTATTTAAAAGCTATGGACTTTTTAGTTACTTTATACACATAACTCCAAATTTCTTTACAAAATAATTGTATCATTTCCCAGCTCTATATAAACAAATCTTCCAACATTGACTATAGTCATTTTTGGTCATTTCTCCCAATTTCCTGGGTGTTAGATGAAATCTGATGTGCATTTCTTTTATTATTAGTGATCCAAAGCATTCTTTCATGTGGTTGTGAATATTTTGCAATTCTTCTGAGAAGTGGTCTTATCTTTTGATCACTTAATGAGCTATGGCTATTGGTCTATACATATATGTATACACATGCATGTACATACATGTATATATGTATATGTGTGCTTCCAACATATCACTAATATATGAATATACATAAATATATATCCTTAACACATGTATATATATATATGCATGTGTATTATGTATATATGTGGGGAGCATATGTATACATATTATATATCTTATCAAAATTATTTGATAGGCATTTTTTCACATTTGAATATTTCCTATCATATCATAGATACAATAATTTTCACTATAGAGATTTTCGGTTTTAAGTAATCAAAGTTTATTTATTTTATCCTTTATAATTGCCTCTAATTTTTATTTGGTTAAGGATAACTCATCTATCCAAAGCTGTGAGAGATAAATTATCTTTCTCCTATTTTTCTTGTAATATGACCTTTAATAATGTCTTGTGGGAAACGGTCTAAGATATTGGTCTAAGCCTAATTTCTGCCAAGCTATTTCCTTGTTTTCCCAACCCCTGTCCCTTTTCCTCCTTTCAAATTCTCTTCTATATTGTAAAATTCTACCCATTTCCCTACCCCACCCCCCAAAAAACTATACAACAGTGATTCACCTTTAGGTAGATACCCTACCTAGCATTGAGTTCTGTACCTAAAGTTCTATATTTGTCCCTTCACTGTAAATTCCACTGGACTTCCATCTTCAACCATCTTTCCTTGTGTACAATTAAAATTAAGTCTTTGTGCTGTTACTATTGCTGTTACTGACTTCATTACATTTATTCATTCCTCATGCATTTCTATTGATTGGAGGGTTCAAGAAGTAAATAATCTTTTCAGTTCTACTTTTCTTTCTAAAAATTGTAAAATATCTTTTTATTATTGAACTTCATCCATGTTTATGCATGATTAAGCTCAGATATTTAGGGTAGATCACCAGGGGTTGCATTCTGAGGTCCATGTTCTTTAGGATACATTTTTCTACTACATCATACCTTTTCTAGTGGGTACCAAATAGTCTTGAGTTGCTCGAATGTCCTTTTCTTTGTAATTGGTCTTTTTTCTGATCCCTTGTAGAATTTGTTTCTGAAATAAAATGTTAAATTTAATTACTATTTGTCTTAGAGTTTGTAGCCTTCGTTTTTTAATTTTTGGGTTTTTTGTTGGTTTGTTTATTTCTGGAGGTGATCTGTGATCTTTTTCAACTGATATTGCATTTTCTTTGTTCAGAAGTTCTAGTCAGTTCTTTTATTTCCTGCATCATGATGCAATTTTTTTTATACTGTGATGTTCTTCTAGGAGGCCTGTTATCCTTAGGTTGTCTCTACACATATTGTAGAGTTCAGTATGTTTTGCTTGCATAATGAACATATTTTAATGTCTTTTTTGGTTCTCTTCTTCTAAATTGTCTTTCATTTCTACATATTTGCATTCCCAATCCATTGCTCACTTTTTTGTTTCTTTGTTGAAGCTTGCCATTGCAGAATGCAATTTTTCTGTTCTGCCCATCATTTTTTTTATATGCAAGATATAAATTTGTCTCTCATTACTCTTATTACTCTTTTGAACCATTCAAGAACAATGAGCTGTGGTTCCATGTTTTCATCACAAGCTCTTCTGTCTCATCAAGTGTTAGATAATTTTCCTTTGTTTTGCAGTATTTATTTATATATGCCTGAACTTTTTTTTTTACTAATTCTCCTTTCTGTTTTATGTGTTTATAATCAGTCTTTTGAGTTTTGAACTTCTTGAGGTTATTGGTAATTTCAAGCTTCTTATTTCCCTAATTTTCTCTTATTATCTTTCTGATTCAACTCCTTCTGATAGTGGTTTCCTTGAAGGATGGATCTCAAAGGATTTTAGTCATCTTGAACACTGGACATTTCATGGTTCACCAACCTAGACCTCTGTTCCAAGTAACTCTTAGGTGGTCAGAACAAGGCCCAGTTGGATGCTGAGGTCTCTCCTTCAGACTTAGTAGAGGGGGAGGGGGGGCGCGGAGCCAAGATGGCAAACTGCAGACAGCGTCCTCTGTGAGCTCCTGAGACCTTCCCTCAGACCCAGACAAATTGAGCCTCCAAATTGATTCTGGAGTGAGGGCACCACCAAACACTTGGACTACAATGCACTTCTATCAAATATCTACTTTGAAAGAACTTCTGAGGTCAGTTTTAGACGGGCAGGGGATCGAGCAGCTCCCGGCGCTCAGACGCCAGGGCCCAGCCGAGGTGCAAGTCCGGGGCTGGGAAGGACCAGGAGATTTTAGGCTGCCAGGAAGTCCCTGGGAGATGCTTGGGCCACTTTGCTCTGCTTGCGGGCAGGTGCTTTGGCAGGTCTACCTTTGATAAAGGGTGGATTGAGAGCAGCTGAAAGTGTGGTCCTAGTGTGGATCTAGCCAGATCAGCCCCAGACCGGAAGTCAACTCGGCAAATTGCCCCAGGGCAAATTGAAATTGCTGCTGCTGCTGCTGCTGCTGCTGCTGCTGCTGCTGCTGCTGCAGAATTCCCTGCTGGTGACTGATACCCCAGCTAAACATCATTAGCAAGAAGAAGAGAGCTCTCACCATAGACAGCTTTTCCCGAGAAAAACTAGAGAAGTCCCCATATCCTGAGATTCTGAAAACAATCCCAGATAAAGCCACAAAGGTGGACTTAAGCTGGTCTCCCTTTCAGAAAGCTTACCTGGAAGATTGCATAAAGAATCTCAAAAGAGAGCTAGAAGAAAATTGGGGAAATAAACTGAGAGCAGTGCAAGAAGGAAACATCGCCCTGCAACAGAGATGTGAAAAACTGGAAAATAAGTCTGGTGGATTGGAAAAAGACAAGAATTCAATGAAAAACAAAATTGGTGAATTGGAAAAAATCGCCAACTCACTGGAAAATAAAAATAGTGAATTGGTAAAAGACAACAATTCATTGAAAAACAAAATTAGTGAATTGGAAAAAGACAACCATTACTGAAAAACAAAATTGGTGAATTGGAAAAAGTCACCAAATCACAAGAAAATAAAAATAGTGAATTGGTAAAAGACAACAATTCACTGAAAAAACAAAATTGGTGAATTGGAAAAAGTCACCAACTCACTGGAAAATAAAAATAGTGAATTGGAAAAAGATAACAATTCACTGAAAAACAGACTTAGTAGAGAGCTTCATAGTCACTACCCTTCCCCCAGCAACACACACACACACACACACACACACACACACACACACAGAAGAGAGAGAAAGAGAGAGAGAGAGAAAGAGAGAGAGAGAGAGAGAGAGAGAGAGAGAGAGAGAGAGAGAGAGA
>JAJPUD010003896.1:159441-222409 GCA_023553655.1 Myrmecobius fasciatus
AGAGAGAGAGAGAGAGAGAGAGAGAGAGAGAGAGAGAGAGAGAGAGAGAGAGAGTCCAGTTCTGGTGTCCTGTCAAACTCTCTCTATTTAGCTCTCTGACATACTACTGGTAGTTCAGAACTTTTGCTGCTGCCTTCTGGTTGTCTGCCTGGCACTACAGCAACCTGCTCAAGACCAAAAATTCAGAGTTTTTCAGCACTAGTATTATAAGGTTATTCACTGACTGTCTAACTTAGCCTGGGAAAATTTCCACAGACTGAAGGTATGGTATCCATGACACTGGAAGAGGGAGGGGCAACTGAATTTTGAAGGTAGGTTTTGTTATTAAGTTTGTATTGGGTACTTGAGTCTCCTAATGAAGTCTGACTGCCAGTGCATGAGATATGGGGAGGGGTACAAAGTGGTCCAGGGCCAAGGACCATCAGTTCATGGTTTTGTTTTTGTTTAACCTTCTTTGGGATTTTGAGTATCCTAGACTACAAAGACAGCTAATTTTTGATGTTTAATTTTTATTTCTAGAGAGGTTTGAAAGGTCATAGGGATCTGAGAAAATGTCTAGTGATCCATTTTGTTGCTTACATGACCTAGAAGTCTTGACTTAGTTTCATGCAGCTTCTTGTTTCAGCCTCTAGAATGGATCTCAGTGATCTTGATCACTTAAAGATAATGCTCAGAGTATGACCAAGTTTCCTCAGCCTTTGCGATGTCACTTGAGGTTCAAGTACTTTTTCACATTGTGGATAAAGACATTCCAATCTTTGAAGAGTACAAAGGATGTTGAACTTTCCATCTTCTCATCATTGTCCTAAAGGCACCTCCAGACCAACTGATAGAGTCTGCATTGGGAGCCAAGAACAGACTATATATAGATTCTCACTCTACAAAGTGCCTAGCAAAGAAACAATGCTATGCTTAAGAGAACATGAAAGGTTAGAGAGAAGAGTTTCTAGCAAAAAGGCTGTGAATAATCCCTTTTGCACATGTGGTCTCTAAAACTGAGCCCACTCTTCCCTTAATTCTGTATGTATTTGTAGTAGAATTTGTCTCAGCTTTTTTCTTCTGGAGGGAGAGGTTCTTTTATACCAACAGTACTTAAGATATTACCTTAATAAATATTCCATTCTAAAAGCCTATTGAATCTAGTTGACTAAAATATTCTCAACTGATGATTCTCAACTGAAGTATACCAGTGGGACCTCAAGCAAATAACATTTTTTTAAAATCACATTTGATTCCTTAGAAGTGTCCCTTAGAAATACGAAAGAAAATATAACCAAAATCCACAACACAAGACATGTGTAAGAATGAGACTTGAAATAAAGAACCACCTAATTACCTTACCTAATTTTGTAAATATGCCTAGTAGAAATTAATGTGTTAGCCTAAGCTTATCATAATAAATTTCTATAATAAATTAAGCTTTTGGCATGGTATACATCATAGATGTTTTAGAAATAATACTTTGATTTCCACACAAAGAGGATAGAAATGGTTTACAGCCAACTTTTCCCAACAAATATTGGCATTAAATAATTGTAATTACTGGTATACTATATCACCTATTTTGACTGAAAGGAAGAAGAAAATCAAATCCACATCTAAATGAACATCTCAATAAGGACATAATAGAACTTCCTAATTTATAAAGTTTGTATTAGAATAGTTTAAGGATATTGAAATTTGTAAGCCACGTGTACATTAGAA
The DNA here is from genome assembly GCA_023553655.1 of Myrmecobius fasciatus. NCBI lineage: Eukaryota > Metazoa > Chordata > Mammalia > Dasyuromorphia > Myrmecobiidae > Myrmecobius > Myrmecobius fasciatus. The sequence continues at coordinate 161,146 of JAJPUD010003896.1, forward strand.
ATTACAATCCTAGAAATGCATCATCAGGTTTACTTATGCTTTTCCTTATTGGAAATTTAACAAATGTAAATGTTTGGTACAAATAGAAATGTTAGGTGTAATGGATAACTTAGGTACTTCCAATATGTAAAGGGAATTAGAGGTGATAATGCAATTCAATTAGTCTAATTTACCATGGCTTATTAACACATCCTTGAAAATGGTGGGTAGTATAAATAAAGGCCAAACTAGTTTTTTAGTCAGTCCAATTCTTTTATATTTGTACGACACAGCCCCAGGTTGGCACCCTTGGAAAATACATTATCTTTCAAGTAATAATAATCATAATGGTAATGATAATAACCAGTTTCATTTCTATAGTGTTTTATGGTTTACAAAGTGCTTTATAAACCACAAATGAAGGCTATGAGGGTACCATTTAACAAATTCCTGCTTCAGTGACCTGGAAAAGTTAATGCAGCTTTCAAAGGTCCCTAACTTGCTCCAAGAGATTCATCGAAATAATATGGCTAGAAAAATATTACAGAAAACAATTAAAAGCTTGGTGAATTTTCAAAGCAGTTTTGTTTTGCAAATGATCAAGATAATGGGGTTTGGTTTGTTGCTTTTACTTCTTCCACATAATTCATAGTGAAAATCTCTATGGATATTTATCTGTTGAAATAGTCACTTTACTAATGACTTGCTTCATTGTAATATGGAGATAACTCTGTGCTCATAGCTCTAGAAGTTCCTACCAGGATAGAAAGTATTTGTGTACAGCTCCAGCTTAGCTAACTTGAAAGAGGCTAATAGCCAAAAGACTGTTAATCAGCTAACTCTCTCTCTGTCTTTCTGTCTGTCTCTATCTCTGTCTGTCTCTCTGTCTCTCTCTGTCTCTGTCTGTCTCTGTCTCTGTGTCTCTGCCTCTAACTCTGACCCTCTCTCTCTCTTTCTCTATCTCTGTCGCTCTTCATCTCTCTTTGTCTCTCTGTCTCTGTCACTGTCTCTCTTTTTCTATATCTCTCTTTCTCTTTGTCTCTCTCCCTCTCTGTCTTTTTGGTCTGTGTCTGACAAACACACACACACACACACACACACACACAGTCACACACATACACACACAGAGGGAAGTACAAGAACTTATAAAGACCATCTGCTAGGATGTGGATGACTGCCAATCACACAACAGAAGAAGGAATGCCCACACTGCTGAAACCACAGAATGTTAGAGACATCAAAGTTTCACTGTTATTGTTTTTACTAAGTTCCTTACTTCTTTTTCTTCTTTAAAGTTACAATTGTCATTTATCTTTGCTTAGTTTTGTACTGAATGCATGCAGAGATGGATATATTCAAAATCAAACAAGATCTACAGATATGAATGTGTCATTAAACACGGTACATTGCACTATATTTTTCCCCCTTCTGGTTACAAAGTGCTCTTTTCAAAAATGCTCTAAACAATTATGTTTCATTTTGTCAAATAAAAATAGATCCATGTATTAAGTTGCTATGACTTTTCAAAAGATGTTTTTTTACTTTTATTGTTCTTGAACAAACATCTCTGCATCTAAACTCTGAATTTCACTTTCAAGGTATAACAAATCTCTTCCTTTAGTTTTCTGCAGCAGCTTGCTTTAAATTGTGAGGATTTTTATCAGGTTCTTGGGTTGAACTGCTTGTCAAGCTTTAGAATTTAACCCATCCAGTGTCAGCACCTCATCTGCTTCATTTCTAAAAATTGAAAGTTACAAAGAAAGATCTTTTGAGTCAATGGAATTAAATATCTAAGAAAACATTCATGACATATCGTCCAGTGTCTAACATAAATAATACATTATGTCACTAGAAATTTCCACTTTCAACAATTATTTCTTGAAAAATTGCAGTGAGGTGCTGCTGATCTGTTTTAATAAAAAGAAGTTACCTCATCTTGGGAGTTTCTTATACAAAAGAAATCACAGGGAAAATGGCAGAGTAGATTGGTAAATTTTAAGCTCTCCCAATTTCCTCCAAAAATAGAACAAATTTATCCCTCAGAGCAAACATAGACTTGAGAAAAAACAAGAAAACTTAGAGCAGAATAGGAGTCCTCTAGACACAACCTGAGAAGATCTGAAAAAAAAATCCTGGGGTGGATATTAATCTGTCCAAAGTGCAAACACCTCTGGACTAGTTCCACAGAAATAGCAAGTGGGGAAACCTCAGGCTAGCTGGGTGAGCCTCAGCAAGAACCAGAGAGACTTTCACGTCCCAGACTGTTTGTGGAGTCAGGGTTTGAGTCAGGGAACCCCCAGCCCAGCTGTCCTGAGATGTGGCCCTGGGCAAAAAGGAACCAGCATCCAATGAGGGCAGGGTCACTGCTGTCTGCTGGCACTTACAGGAGGATGGAGCTCTTGGTCTGGGGTTCCTGATCAGATTGGAGTGCTAAAAGGAAGCTTGAGGCACCATCCCCCACCCCACGATTAAAGGTGCTTACACTAATACCTCTTATTTTTAAAAATGAACCATCAAAGAAGAAAGAACCCCACTATTGAAACATATTATGGGAACAGGGAATACTGGGATTCATCTTCAGATAAGGACACTTTAGTAGAAAAAAAAAAGAAAAGAAAAGCTTCTACCCCAAGAGTAAGGTGAAATGGCTGGAGCTACAATTAGAATTGTACAAGACTTATCAGCAGCTTCAATAAAAGACCACAAGTCCTGGAATCTTATCTACCAACAACTAAAGAACTATGTCTGAGGCCAAAAATATCATATCCAGAAAAAATTATTTATAATCCTTAGAAAAAAATGGACATTCAACAAACATTCTAAAACAAAAGATTTTCAGGATTTTCTATCAACCAAGCCCGAATTTAACAGACAATTTAACATATAAGAGCCAATTTGATAGATTAATTTAAAAAAAAAACTTAACATGGACAAACTATTTAAACATGGACAAATCATTTATGTTTTTATATATGTATGTGTATGCATATATAAATTTAATTTAATTTAATTAAAGAGACAGCAAGAATAGGAAAGAAATGTTTCTGTATGTGGGGTGAGTGTGGGTGTGAGTGTGTGTATGTATCTATATATCTATATATGTATACATAAATATATCCTTTCTTAAAGTGGTGGGAAGTGTTTAGGAGTGATGGGAGAGATGAAAGGGGGAGAAAAAAGAATAAAGTAAATAAGGTAAGGAGCAGAGAACCAAAGAACATTTTACAAAGAAATAAAGAAAAAATGGTCATTCATGGATATAATTTCTTCTACTAATATATATATATATATATATATATATATATACTTTCTTGATTTGGTAATTTGTTGTTAATATATTTTGAATTCTCCCTGATGATCTCCTGGGCACATGACAATGTTCTCATTTGCTTTGCTCTGTCTTGTTTTGTATTTCTTTTCTATTTTCCTTTTTTTTCTTATTCTGTTTTTTTTTAAAAGAAAAAAAAGAAATCATAGGTTCAGTCCCTCTCCCTATCCAGCTAGAAGCTGGCAGAACTTCAATAAATAAGCATTGTCCCAGAGATTTCTACCTAAAAAACTGTTTTATCCTATAAGCATTCAAATCTGATGCTCAGATTTGAATGTTTTTTTTGAAACATTTGAAATTTGAACTGTTTTTTTTAAACTTAACATCATATTGAATATCAAATTAAACATATTACTAAATGTCTCAAATGTGTCAAATACTGTGCTAAGTGCTGGTAATATAAAAGCAAGCAAGCAATAGAATACCTGTCTCAAAAAGCTTACATTCTAATGTAAGTTATACAAGATAATAGTATTTTTCATATTTCACATGTTTTGGTATCCAAAAACATACAATCATAAAATAATGAAAATATACTATACATTCTCCTTAAAATTCTTTTTAAAAGTCCTTTATTTCTCATTTCCTTACAAGAATATAATACCTCTTATTGCTTTAATTTGATATATATTGGTGTTTCTATCAAATAATCTTTTTTCTTAGGTAGAATAATCTTGATGTTTTTCATCTCCCCAGAACTCTACAGATATTTTAAAAGTAAAGGTTATGTCCTTCTATGAAGTTGACTAGGATTGTCTAATAAGCTAGAAAAAAAAAGATGACTGAAGGTTAATTGCCTCATCTGAAGCCATAAAAAGGAGAAAATATTCAACTCAGAAATTGAGTTCACAGGAATAATGAAGTATAGTTGGAGTGACCAGTATATCTGGGTCCTTGCGGATCACTCACCCATATACTTTGATTGTTCTGCTCTCTTGGACCTGAATGTATGACATAGGCAGCCTTGTGATCCTTTTCTTGCTACTTACATAGACAAAGCTTCAGAATACAGATATCAGTCCTACATTCAGAATAGTAAATTAAAATATTTGGGCAGCTATCAGCACTGCCCCCTAGGAAATGTTTTGGGAATGACATCAATAACTATCAATGTTGGGCACATTTAAGTTTCCTCGAAGGCTATACTAATGTGCCAGATATAAGACTTTCTCAATCCCTTATCACAATTGCTGTCACTCCTAAATAAAAAGGAAGAAAGAGAGAAAAAAGAAGGAAGGAAGGAAGGAAGGAAGGAAGGAAGGAAGGAAGGAAGGAAGGGAGGGAGGGAGGGAGGGAGGGAGGGAGGGAGGGAGGAAGGAAAAATCCTGAGAAGTAGGCAGCTACAATGAATAGTGTCAGGCCTGGAGTTAGGAAAATCTAAATTCAGATCTGATCTCAAAAACTTACTAGTTATGATTCTAGGCAAGTCACTTAACCACATTTGCCTCAGTTTCTTCAACTGCAAAATAAGCTGGAGAAAAAAATGACAAACTTCTTGAGTATCTTTGCCAAGAAAACCCCAAATGGAATCATTAAAAGTTGGACACAATTTTTAAAAATAACAGTACTATTATCCCTATTTTACAGATAAGGAAAGTGAGGCAAATAGAGTTTTGACTTATCCATGATTGCGCAGCTAGTATGAGACTGGATTTGAATGTAGGTCTTTATGATTCCAAGTTGAACACTCTACTATTGTACCAGTTATGTAATCACTAAGTAACCGTTTTAACCCCAGTCTTAGAGCTGTTCCTCATGTGTGGATTATTCTCTCTCCCTTCTATCTCCCAACTTTCCTGTCTTCCTTCAAGCCAGCTCAAATACCCACTTCCTACAAGAATCTCTTTCTTCCATTCTATTCTATATATATCTTATATATCACTAGCCATTAGCTTGTTGTCTCTTCAATTAAAATGTGATATCCTTTGTGAGAGCCAGGAATTCTGTTTGTTTTTCTTTGTATCTTCCATGCTTAACATATAGTAAATGCTTAGTAAATTTATATTGACTTGACTCAAAAGCAAGAATGTGCAGTTGTTTGGTGACCTACCTATAACCAGGATATAGTCAAGTCAAATTTGTGGAAGAATACCAGATTCACAAAATGTTAGATAGCCAAGAGGGATTTTAAAGATCATCTTATTCATACTGATTTATTGATGAAGAAACTAAGACTATGAAATTATAATTGTTTCTATGTTTCATTTTGTTCTGGTTTATCTTTGTGTATTCATACCATCCTTTCATGTGTTTTTGGCCCAGAGGTATGTTGGACCACTTGAACTCACTTGCTAGTGCCAATTGTTACTTTTCAGGATAAGCATTTCCATTTCAGAGATCATCAACACTACAAATCAGAGTTTGATTTATTATAATGATTGTCTAGATTTAAAGTGATAATGGAAATGTTAATCAGATTATACTTAAAAGTATTACTTAATTCAGTTCCAAATTTCTAAAGGACTTGTATCAAATGATTTCTTTATCTCCTCACAGTAACCTCTGCATAATAGGTGTTGAATAAAAACTGTCACTTGTTGTGTGTTCAAATTATTATAGAAAAACTCAGATGCAAAGATAAGAGAGTTCATATATGATCACTGTTTTAACTCCCTTAGAAAAGATAACTATTAAAGGGTTATAAATATCAAAAAAGAAACATCAAAAAGCACTATCTGTCTGCTCCCTACTGCTTTAAAGTGACATCCAGACTTGGATTTCCCATTCAGGCACACACAATGATGGAACAAAGCCAAAGGGGACCAGCAACTATCCATGTTCTCATAAGCCTAAAATGCTTCTTACTCAAAACTGTGTGTCTTATAAAAACTGTTTGCCCAGCACCAGAGCAATCTGTGTTCAGGGAAGCCTGAAACAAAGTGGTTTTTTAAGAGTAGTGGAAAGTACAAGAAGCTATGAAATCCATAAACCTGGGGAAGCAATGACTCAGAGAGAAACCATCTACCCAATGTTCCCAAATTGAAAAACATTCAAGATATTAGAGCAAACCCTGCTTTCTTAGACTGATTCTATAATGACCTTCCTTGACCTTTTTACCTGGAGTTTTGAAAGCATGGATCTCTTCCAGGACCAGATATTGTACATAAAGCTCAAGTCCTCTCAATGTATATGGTGAAGAATCAAATTACTTATTAAACAAGCAAAAAGATGAGGAAAATGACTGCCACTAACAATGAAGCAAAAAGCTAAAAACAAATCAACTGGTAATTTCTTTTCCTTGCCTTGTGTACTGTTGTTGAAAATTCTTTGTGTATGTTGCCTGGTAACTACTTCATAAAATCTTCTTGTCATATTCTTTTCTCATTCTACCAATCTAATCGATTTTGTTCTGTATGACTTACAGTCTTATAACTAAAGTTCATTAATAATTAAATTATGGTTATTTTTTTTTCATGTCTCCTAGAAATTGACAGCTCAAATAGTGATCACATAACCATAGCCCTGGAGAAAAGAAGGAAATGAAGGAAAAAAAATCTGAATTTAAAACATTTTCTTTTCTGTGTAAACATTATATTTCTCCAGTGCAAAGTCTTTCACTATACTCTTAACTCCAGTATAATAATGAATAATACTTTAATGAAGACATTTTTCTACATTTGCCTATTTGTCAAGTGAGAAAGAAGTCGAACACTACCACTTATAAGCATGTGCTACCTTAGCTCACTATTCATTTGAAAACAGACTTGAATTAAACTGATCTTACAATTTTAGAAGGAAATAAAGTATGCCTCCTAATTCAACCCAGTTAAATTTAGGGAATTCTACATAAGGAATTTATATAGTTTATGTTTCAGGTGTGACCCATAGGCAAGAAGAAGCTGATATGAGTCAACAATCATTTGATTATAGTGGAAACATGGACTCATTTTAGAGAGCTTAGTTATTTTTTGACCTTCCAGAATTTGTAAAATTAAATCTTTCCCCAAATAGTAAATCTATAAAGTTTTCTACATATGTTTTACATTTATGTATATTTTGCACAGTAGAAGATTGTAAAGTACTTTCCTCATTGAAAGATTCGATGAACAGGTCATCAATATTTTACTTTTTACCATACCAGTATTGATATGTTCTAACAATATTATAGTGACTTGTCATGTTCTCTAAATGTTTCATGCATATACAACCTGTATCATCAACAAGCCTACAACCTCCTCAAAGGAGAAAGACTATAGAATCCAGTGCTCTTCATATCATCTATTATGTATAAATTAATTAATTGACTAAAATTTACCTCTATTGTTTGTATTCCAAAGAGATCATAAAAAAGGACCTACATGTACAAAAATGTTTGTAACATCTCTTTTTGTAGTGGCAAAAAACTGGAAACTGAGTGGATGCCCATAAGTTGGAGAATGGCTGAATAAGTTATGGTATAAATGGAATATTATTGTTCTATAAGAAACGATCAGCAGGATGATTTCAGAGAGGCCTGAAGAGACTTGCATGAACTGATGCTAAGTGAAGTGAGTAGAACCAAGAGAGAACCATTGTATACAGCAATAACAAGATTATGTGATGATCAATTCTGATGAAAGTGGTTCTTTTCAAAAGCAAGGTGATTCAGGCTAGTTCCAATGGTCCTGTGATAAAGAGAGTCATCTGCACCCAGAGAGAGAGCTGTAGGAACTTAGTGTGGTTCACAACATAGTATTTTCACTTTTTTCCTGAGGCATTTGGGGTTAACTGACTTGCCCAGGGTCACACAGCTAGGAAGTGTTAAGTATCTAAGTTCAGATTTGAACTCAGGTCCTCCTGACTTTAGGGCTGGTGCTCTATCCACTGCATCACTTAGTTGCCCCCTTATTTTGACATTTTTTTTGTTGTTTGCTTGCATTTTATTTTCTTTCTCATTTTTTCCTTTTTGATCTGATTTTTCTTATGCAACATGATAATTGTGGAAATATGTATAGAAAAATTGCACATGGGAAAATTATCTTAGAAAGAATAAATCATTTGTCTAAGATCACAAGCTAGTATAATATCCAGGATTCAAATTTAAAATCTTCTATTTCAAGTGTGTTCAACTCTGGATTACCCCATGTGGGGTTTCTTGGGAAAGAAGCTGAAATAGTTTGCCGTTTCCTTCTCTAGATTATTTAACACATGAGGAAACTGAGGCAAAAAGGGCTAAGTGACTTGCCCAGGGTCATACAGCTAGTGGATGTCTGAAATCAGATTTGAACTCATGAAGATGAATCTTTCTGATGCCAGGACCAGCACTCTATTCACTGCATTATCCTAGCTCCTTTCTGACTCTATACCCAGTGCTTTTTTTTCAATTATACCTAATTGCCTCTAATTCAGTGCAGAAATCCCTTCTCATTATCTAGTACAACCATCCAACATCCTCTTGAATGCATTGTATAAAACAAAAATCATTTCTTTTTAAATCAATTTATTCCATTGTGGGACAGATACAATTGTTACAAATTCTTTTTTGTGAAGAGAAAATTGGCTCTAATTCATTGATTCCAGTTTTTTTTTTCTTTTGGAGCAGCACAAAGATACCCTAGATTCTCTTCTCATATTTGAAAACACTCGTCATGCCCCACCTTAGTCATTCCTCCTCCCAAACATTCCCAGCTCCTTCGATCTTTTCTCATATGACATGGTTTCCATGTTATCATTCAAGGTCACCCTGCTCTGGACACACTCTAATTTGGCGATGTCTCTTAAAATTTGGTGCCCAGAAAGTAACAGAAACCACAATTAGTGTGTTCCAGAGAAGTTTCATTCAAGTATACTCTCATATGCGTCATCCAGAATTGAGTTGTTGTTGTTTTCACCACACCCTTCTATGTCACATTGACCAAATCATAAAGAAGTTAACTGGATGAGAATTAGGCAGCAAGTTATTCCTTTGCTGTAACATAGTCAAAAAAATGTACTATTTATGTAAAACATTTAACAATCCTGAGATAAAGGTAATGAGGGAAATTAGACATGCATGGAAAGGGAAAAAAATGAGACTTGGAATAAGATTAAGATACTGTTTGAGAGACTGGCAGAGCAAAATCAAAACACCCTACCCCAACTTTTCCAAGTTTGGAATTAAGGTTTTTTGCTTTTCTCCAAACAGTAACATTGGAAAGATTGTTGTAAGATAGATAACAATGCATCTGGGCACCACATCCAGCTCTGGCTATAATATATACTCTTACCTAGGGGAACAATAACAATGATGATGGTGATTGCTAGTATCTATGTAGTACTTTAAGACTTGCAAAATGTTTTACACATATTATCTCACTTGATCCTCATAATAACCTTGTGGTGAGAGATGATATTATCCACTTTTTACAGATGAGGAAACTGAGGTTTAGAGAAATCAAGTAATGTATCCAAGGTTATATAGCTTATTGTTGTTCAGCCATATTTGATTCTTTGTGATTTTATGAATACTAACACCATTCATGGGATTTTCTTGGAAAAGATCCTGGAATGGTTTGCTATTTTCTTCTCCAGGGTATTGAGGTAAACAGAGGTTAATTGACTTGCTAGTCATATAGCCAAGTCTTCAGATTCTAGGCTGAATACTGTCCACTAAATCATTTCACTGCTTAGTAAGTGTCAAAAGGAGGATGGAATCTATTGAGGATGAAACCTATATTAAAAACAAAATTGAAGATGCCCTCAAATTCTACTACAAAATAGAATATTTCCTGTAGGCAAATAGTTAAGTATTAATGTGGTTGACTAGACCATCTGATATTTTCTCCATACAGTGAAAAACTAGGAGAAAATATCTAATGGCAGTTTTTAGAGTCCAGTATTAATGGTAAGTACTGCTACTGGGCTCTGATATGTTCCAAAGACATTAGATAGCGATTGGCCTGCTGTTTCCCCAATGTACACCATTTGGGGATTTATGCTTCTACTTGGAGAACACTGGAATATTATCACATCATTATTTCTTCCCATCCATCTATGTGTTTCCTCCTGTGATCACCAGAAAGAAATACATTTAAATAGTCAAGACAGACAACAATAAATACTAGCAAATTGAACTTCAAGGGTCATTAATTGGTGTCAGGAAATAAGCACCTGTTAATTAATTTGACATTTTATACAGTTCAATCAGTAGCCAGTACTATCATCCTGTTCAAAGAGGAAATAAATGTAGATTACTAGACTGTTTCAGTGGACTTGTAGATGCTATGTATTTTATAAATCCACAGAATTTCTTTTCGTATTTCATAAAATGTCAGATAAATTAGTAAGCATAGACATTACAAAAAATGCTAAATTATAAATGCCTTGCAAATTAGGTATATTTCTTTCTTTAATTCTTAATTAGTGAGGTCATTGCTAATATTTATGCCCAGGAAGAAGAAGAAAGAAAAAAGAAGTAGAAGAAGAAGAAAAAGAAGATGATGATGATAATGATGATGATGATGATGATGATGATGATAAATAATCCTTTCAAAATACAAACCACCATTCATGCCACAAGATATACCATGCCTTGAGATTTGCTGGAAAGGGGTGGAAATCAAAAGCAAAGGAGGGGATTGCCATGCAGAGTTGTTTACAATAGGAACTTTAGGTGCTCTGAGACTACCATAATAGCTGTGAAAGTCAACTAGGAGCCCTAAAAAACTAGTGAACTGACTATTACAAACTTGGATTGGTTTTTACCTCAATCAATATAATGCAACTGCAAAAAATAGAAGAGTGTCTTAGGTTTAGAGGTTGATACTACCCAGGATAATTTGAATAACATGTAACATAAATTGGTGTTTTAATCCCTTCTTAGGATATTGAAGCTATCAAGAGGGAAGCAGTTTTCATGCTACCTAAGAATTCTGGGAAATGTAATTCAAGCATCTTAATAAAACAATGGTCTATGGGTTGTTTTATTTTGTTTTATTTTGTTTTGTTTTGTTTATCAGACAATAGCATGAGATTATACCAACCCAGGCATTGGAATTCAAATCTAGGAGTGCAGAAATCTGCCCTTAAGGACAGGGAATTCCTTTTGCCTCTTTTGGTATTCACAGTGCTTAACACAGTGTCTGGCACTCAGTATGTGTTTTATAAATGTTTATTGATTGATTGATTGTTTTATTCTTCCAACCCTCCGCCCCCCCAGTTTTAGTAACTTTTTCGTAGTAGTTTTGCAAAACTTCTTTTTCAGATCTTTTTTAAAAAATTTATTCTCCATGAACTTCAAAACATCAGCAATAATAATGACTAATAATAGCTAATATTTATATAGCTCTTTAAATTTTACAAAACATTGTAAATGTTACCCTCATTTGTTCCTCACAATAACCCAAGGAGGTGGATACTATTAGAAATGCAATTATAAGTCCATAATACAGATGAGGAGATTAAGGGTAAATGACCTACTCAGAATCACACAATTAGTTAGTATCTGAAGTCATATATGAACTCAATTCTTCTTAACTCCAAGTCTAAAAGTCTATCCACTATGCTACTAGTGTAGTCACAGATTAGTTCTCTGGCTCTCATAGGACACGCAAAACTAAATTCACTTAAGTTCTGCTAAAGGTCTCCAATTTATTTAAATGAAACTCTTCTCAAAACAAATATAATCAATTTCTACTGGACATCACTGGATATATCTGACTTGTTGAATGGTTAACCTAGAAATGTAAAGAAAATAGTTTGTATTGACAAGTATCTCTAACAAAGGAGCTATTTAAATGAGGTTGCATGTATATATACTGTAGTGTCATACTTTTGAAAGTCAAAGATCATCTAGTACGGCAGAGCCAAGATGGCGGAGTGAAAAGGTGACTCTCTGCGTCCTCCTCCGATCTTCTCTCAAATCAACAATAAAATAAGCCTCTGAACTGATCTTCAAGTCAACGAATCCAGAAATATTTGGACACTGCTTGCTGATATCTCTGAAGAACTTCACATCCGGTTTGTCTAACTCAGACAGAGGGATAAACAAAGGACTCTGGTGTAGGCTGGAAGTGAGGGTGGGACTCAGGTCAGCTCATCGTGGCAAAACTTCAAACTCCAAACTCCAAATTCCAAACACCTGGAGTTTATCTGAGGCACTCGGGACATTCTGCCCTGATTGGGGGCAGGTGTTCTGGCAGACTTGCCTTGTTTAAGGAGTAATTCCAACTTAGTCCTAGCCTCCACCAGCCTAGCACCTTAAGTTAATTCGACGAAGCGTCCCAGGGCAAACAACTTCAGCTGCCGTTTTTTTTTCCCTATCTTAAAGAGACATCCATGCTGTCTACAAAAAAAAATGAAGAAGCAAAAGAGAGCTCTCACCATAGACAGCTTTTATTGAGAGAAAGAAGGGATGATCCCAGATTCTGAGGTTCCTTTAGACAAAATTCCAGAGGAAGTTATTAAGGATCATCACTGGTCCCTTTTTCAAAAGGCCTTTCTGGAAGATTGCATAAAGAACCTCAAAAGAGAGCTGGAGGATAAATGGGAAAATAAACTGAAATCAGTGCAAGAAGGATATGATGCCCTGCAAAAGAGATATGAAAAAGACACCAATTTATTGAAAAATAAAATTAGTAAAGTGAGAAAAGAGTGCAATGAACAAAAAAATTCAATTGGCCAGTTACAAAAGGAGCTTAAAAAGGTAACTGAAGAAAACAACACTTTAAAACTAAGAATTGAACAAATGCAAGTGAATGACTCAATAAGACTTCAAGAATCAGTCAAACAAAAACAAAAAAATGAAAAATTAGAAGAAAATATGAAATATCTCCTAGGAAAAACAACTGACTTGGAAAATAGATCTAGGAGAGACAATCTAAGGATTGTTGGACTTCCTGAAAGCCATGATGAAAAAAAGAATCTAAACACTATCTTCCAGGAAATCCTGAAAGAAAACTGCCCTGAGATTGTAGAATCAGAAGGCAAAATCACCATTGAAAGAATTCACTGATCACCTCCTGAAAGAGACCCAAAAATTAAAACCCCAAGGAATATCATGGCTAAATTTCAGGACTATAGCACCAAGGAAAAGATTCTGCTAGCAGCTAGAAAGAAACAATTCAAATAGTGAGGATCAATAATTAGAATCACATACGATCTGTCAGACTCCACATTCAAGGATCGAAGGGCCTGGAACCAGATATTCCGAAGGGCAAAGGAACTTGGATTACAGCCAAGAATAACCTATCCAGCTAGAATGAGCATTATCTTCCAGGGAAGAAGATGCTCATTCAATGATATAGGTGAATTTCACCTATTTCTAATCAAAAGACCAGATCTGAACAAAAAATTCGACATCCAAACACAGAACTCAAGAGATGCATAAAAAGGTAAAAAGGAAAGGACTCTTGAGAACTTTATTTCTACTATGGGGATATTTAAAGTTTGGGGGTATAATTAACTAGATATTACTTTGATAATATGAAAAAGAGAACTAGAGGGGGAAAGGTTGTCATACTGGGGAAAAGAGGGAAAAAGTGGTAAAATAAGATCTAAAAAACAAGGAGGTAAAAACAAGGTAAAATCTCTTGAAGAGGCAAAGAAAACCTAATATAATTGAGAGAAAGAGGGGAGGGAGATGAGCATTGTGTAAATCTTACTCTCATCAGGTTGGGCTCTAAAAGTGTATATCAGACACTTGATTTCACATAGAAACTTGTCTGTTGCTGGAGGGAAGTGGGAGGGAAAGGAGGAAAAGAAAGGGATAAACTAATAGAAGGGAAAATAGAAGAATCAGGGGAAAGGAGTAACAACAGGGGGAAGGGATCTAAAGGGTGGAGTATTGTTTGGGGGAGGGGGTCATCAAAAGCAAAGTACTGAAGAGGAGGGAAGGGAGAAAGGGGAAAGGAAAGGGGAAAACATAACTTGGCTAAATAAGATGGCAGGAAATAAAGAATTAGTTATTCTAACTGTGAATGTGAATGGGATGAACTCTCCCATAAAGCGGAAGCAGATATCAGACTGGATTAAAAACCAGAATCCCACAATATGTTATCTACAAGAAACACATCTAAAACATAGTGACACATATAGGATGAAGGTAAAAGGCTGGGGCAGAAAATATTATGCTTCAGGTGAACAAAAAAAAGCAGGGGTAGCAATCCTTATTTCAGATCAAGTAAAAGCCAAGATAGATCTAATCAAAAGAGATAAGGAAGGAAACTATATTCTATTAAAGGGTACCATAGATAATGTAGCAATATCAATACTAAATATATACGCACCAAGTGCAATAGCATCCAAATTCCTAGGGGAGAAATTAAGAGAGGTGCAAGGAGAAATAGACTGTACAACTATACTAGTGGGGGATCTCAACCTTGCTCTCTCAGAATTAGATAAATCAAACCACAAAATAAATAAGAAAGAAACTAGGGAGATAAACCAATTGTTAGAAAAGTTAGGTATGATAGATCTATGGAGAAAGTTGAATGGAGACAGTAGGGAGTTTACTTTTTTCTCAGCAGTCCATGGAACCTATACAAAAATTGACCATGTGTTAGGGCATAAAAACCTCAAAATCAAATGCAGAAAGGCAGAAATAGTAAATGCATCTTTTTCAGATGATGATGCAATAAAAATCACATGCAATATAAGGCCAGGAGAAAATAAACCAAAAGTTAATTGGAAATTAAATAATCTAATCCTGAAGAATGAATGGGTGAAAGAGCAAATCATAGATACAATCAATAATTTCATCCAGGAGAATGACAATAAGGAGACAACATACCAAAAATTGTGGGATACAGCCAAAGCGGTTATAAGGGGCAATTTTATATCTTTAGATGCTTACTTGCATAAAATAGAGAAAGAAAAGATCAACGAATTGGGCTTATTATTAAAAAAAAAAACTAGAAAAAGAACAAATTAAAAACCCTCAATTAAATACCAAATTGGAAATTCTAAAAATAAAAGGAGAAATTAATAAAATTGAAAATAAGAAAACTATTGAATTAATAAATAAAAGTAAGAGTTGGTTTTATGAAAAAACCAACAAAATAGATAAGCCTTTAGTTAATTTGATAAGAAAAAGGAAAGAGGAAAATCAAATTGTTAGTCTCAAGAATGATAAGGGAGAACTTTCCTCCAATGAAGAGGAAATTAGAGTAATAATTAGGAGTTACTTTGTCCAACTTTATGCCAGTAACTTTGATAATCTAAATGAAATAGAGGAATATCTACAAAAAATAGATTGCCCATGTTAACAGAAGAGGATATAAATTATTTAAATAGCCCCATATTAGAAAAAGAAATAGAACAAGCTATTAACCAACTCCCTAAGAAAAAATCTCCAGGGCCACATGCATTTACATGTGAATTCTACCAAACATGCAAAGAACAATTAATTCCAATACTATACAAACTATATGAGAAAATAGGGACAGAAGGTATACTGCCAAATTCCTTCTATGAGACCGATATGGTGCTGATAACTAAACCAGGTAGGGTGAAAACAGAGAAAGAAAACTATAGACCAATTTCCCTAATGAATATTGATGCAAAAAATTTAAATAAGGTATTAGCAATGAGATTACAGAAAGTCATCCCCAAGGATAGTACACTATGACCAAGTAGGATTTATACCAGGGATGCAGGGCTGGTTCAATATTAGGAAAACTATCAGCATAATTAATTATATTAATAACCAAACTAACAAAAACCATATGATTATCTCAATAGATGCAGAAAAAGCATTTGATAAAATCCAACACCCTTTCCTATTAAAAACACTAGAGAGTATAGGAATAAATGGGCTTTTCCTTAAAATGATCAGTAGCATCTATTTAAAACCATCAGCAAGCATCATATGTAATGGAGACAAACTAAAACCATTCCCAGTAAGATCAGGAGTGAAACAAGGCTGCCCACTGTCACCATTACTATTTAATATTGTATTAGAAATGTTAGCTTTAGCAATAAGAGAAGAAAAAGAGATAAAAGGAATCGGAGTAGGTAATGAAGAAACCAAATTATCACTCTTTGAAGATGACATGATGGTATACTTAGAGAACCCTAGAGACTCAACTAAAAAACTACTAGAAACTATTCACAACTTTAGCAAAGTGGCAGGATTCAAAATTAATCCACATAAATCATCAGCATTTTTATATATTACCAACAAAGTTCAGCAGCAAGAGATACAAAAAGAAATTCCATTCCAAATAACAGATGATAGGATAAAATATTTGGGAATCTATCTGCCAAGGAAAAGTCAGAAACTATACAAACTAAACTACAAAACACTTTCCACACAAATAAAATCAGATCTGATCAGTTGGAAAAACATTAAGTGCTCATGGGTAGGCAGAGCGAACATAATAAAAATGATAATACTATCCAAACTAATCTACTTATTTAGTGCTATACCAATCAAACTCCCAAGAAATTATTTTACAGATCTAGAAAAAAATAGTAGCAAAGTTCATTTGGAAAAACAAAAGGTCAAGGATTTCAAGGGGATTAATGAAATAAAAGGCAGATGATGGTGGCCTTGCTGTACCAGATCTAAAACTATATTATAAAGCAGTGGTCATCAAAACCGTTTGGTACTGGCTAAGAAATAGAGCAGTCGATCAGTGGAACAGGATAGGTTATCAGGACAATCTAGGCAATAACCTTAACAATTTAGTCTTTGATAAACCCAAAGACCCCAGCTTTTGGGATAAGTACTCACTATTTGGCAAAAACTGCTGGGAAAATTGGAAACTAGTGTGGAAGAAATTAGGGCTTGACCCATACCTAACACCACATACCAAGATAAGATCTAAATGAGTTCAAGATCTAGATATAAAGAGTGATTTTGTAAGCAAGTTAGAGGAACGTAATATAGTTTACCTCTCAGACCTGTGGAGATGGAATAAATTTATGTCCAAAGAAGATCTGGAACTCCTAATTGAACACCAGATGGATAATTTTGATTATATTAAGTTAAAAAGTTTCTGTACAAATAAAAGTAATGCAGACAAGATTAGGAGGGAAGCATCAAATTGGGAAATCATCTTTACATTTAATGGTTCTGATAAAGGCCTCATTTCTAAAATACATAGAGAATTGTCTCATATATATAAGAATTCAAGCCACTCTTCAATAGATAAGTGGTCAAGGGATATGAACAGACAATTTTCAGATGATGAAATTAAAACCATCTCTAGTCATATGAAAAGTTGCTCCAAATCACTATTGATCAGAGAAATGCAAATTAAGACAACTCTGAGATACCACTATACACCTGTCAGATTGGCTAAAATGACAGGAAAAGATAACGATGAATGTTGGAGGGGATGTGGGAGGGCTGGGACACTAATACATTGTTGGTGGAACTGTGAACGGATCCAACCATTCTGGAGAGCAATTTGGAGCTATGCTCAAAAAGTTGTCAAACTGTGCATACCCTTTGACCCAGCAGTATTTCTACTGGGCCTATATCCCAAAGAGATCTTAGAGGAGGGAAAGGGATCCACCTGTGCAAGAAGGTTTGTGGCAGCCCTTTCTGTAGTGGCTAGAAACTGGAAACTGAAGGGATGCCCATCAATTGGAGAGTTGCTGAATAAATTATGGTATATGAATGTTATGAAATATTATTGCTCTGTAAGAAACAACCAGCAGGACGATTTCAGAGAGGCCTGGAGAGACTTGCATGAACTGATGCTGAGTGAAACGAGCAGAACCAGATCATCATACACAGCAACAACAGTATTACATGATGATCAATTCTGATGGATATGGCTCTCTGCAACAAAGAATTTTCTCAAACCAGTTCCAATTGTTCACTGAAGAAAACCATATATACCCAGAGAGAGGGATATGAAATATGGACCACAACATAACATTTTCATGATCTCTATTGATGCTTGCTTGCATTGTGTTGCCTTTCTCTGATTTTCTTTTTTTTGTCTTGTAGATAGGATTTTTCTTGCATAACTTGTCAAGTATTTCAACATTATTAACATGTAGTGGACTTCCTGCCATCTAGGGGAGGGGAGGGGAGGGGACTGGGGGTAAAAGTTGTAATGGAGAGCTTTGTAAAGATCAATGCTGGGGAACTACCCATACATATGTTATGCAAATAAAAAGCTTTAATAAAAAAAAAAGTCAAAGATCAATGACGCTGCTAATTAAGGCAGAGCATCAGTCCCATGTGTTTAGAATGGATTTGTTAATTCAGTGTTGTCAGTTCAGTCAAGCTCTGAATTCCTTATTACAATAATGTTTCCAGTTGTGCTGCCTGAATATGTTGAGTGGAGCCCTTGGAGCAGCTGTTAAATTGGGGCTTGGCTTGCAAGCATGGCCTCACTAGCCACCCTTCTCATCTCCAACTCCTACCTACTTCCTTACTTTTGAATTTCAAAAGGGAAAACTGAGTCAACTTTGTCAACAATATTTTTATACATTTGCCAAAATTCCAGACTCCAGATGTATATATGAAACTTTAAAATATTAACTCACCAAATTAGTATAGGAAAGCTCCTCAATAAGAGAAATCTTTTTGATATCTTGAATTGAAATACATATTTCTGAAGAGAATTAAAAAAATTAATAACTATTCATTTTTAAAGTGACACTTGCCATAAAATTTCCTTCTCCACAAGACACAAAACCAAACTTTGCTGTTGCATTTGGTAGTATTTATGCTTCTTTTTTAATTGGTTTTTTTTTGTCTTATCTTGGTTTCTGTTTTTGAACACTAAAATAAAGAAGAGCAGCATCCACAGTTCCCAATTTAATTTGGTAGCAATTCTTTTTATGACTTGTTTAATAAGATAAACAAAGAAAGGGCATATATGGATATGTATATGTACATGTATATGTATATGTATTATATAAAAGCTCTTCTTTCCTGCTTCTGTGTAAAGATCTGTAACAGAGGAAAATAAGAGACAGGTCTTAATACATTCCTAGTCTTAGCTGTCCAAAGCCATATGCTGGTAAGACATAGACATTAAAAACATATACAAAAAACCCTAAAAATTCCAACTATAACCTACACCTGAATGTGCAGGTGAAAATAACCTGTGCTCTCATTCATAGGATTCATTCTGAAAGCAAAAGGACATTTTATACTGTGTTGTTGACTAAGATTTCAGCCAACACAAGTAAATTTTAGAGACTTTTCTCCCATGTCATGTTGGTTCAGCTGAACCATTTATACAACAATATTTATATAGCCTTTGTAGCTGAAAATTCTCATCCAATCAGTATATATGAATCTCATGGCTTTTTCATGCAAAATTCATTTTTCAGATTATTCTCTTACAAAAACTATCATGCTCCTTATGCTGGCAGGTGAACCAGAGAGTGGTGATTGGAACAAGGCTATGAAATACAGGTAACACTTCCTCTAATGCCTTCGGCAGCATCATATGTGCAACAGCTGCCTTTCTGCAGGCTGCAATTCTCAAACTGGGTGTTCTAGGGAGACTCTGCAAGCTTCCCTGAGAACAGAGTTTGGGAACTCCAAAACTCAGGTTTGGTGGTAAAATGAATGAGTGACTCTTATTTTTTACAAGAAAATTGAGTGGTGGTGGGATTGTGGTAGAAGGGATAAGGATTAGAGGTAAGACAAAGACTAAGCTTGAGGAGAAAAATCAAAAAGAAGAAAGAGAAATCTATGTTGTGTTAAGTTTTTAGGTTGAAGTTCTATCAACAAATCTTTATTAAGAACCTATGAAAAAAGGCAGCTAGTTGGCGCAGTGACCCTAGAGTTATGAGGAACTGAGTTCAAATCCAATCTCAACACAGTAGCTATGCAGCCATGGGCAAGTCACATAATCCAATTGTGAGAGAGGAGGAGAGAGAGACAGAGAGACAGAGAACTCGGATTAACTACCAAGCCTAGGGTCAATAAGTTGTTTGTTAGTGTTTGATTCTCTGTAACTCCATTTGGACTTTTCTTGGCAAATTTACTGGAGTGGTTTAGCATTTTCTTCTCCAGCTCATTTTACAGATGAGGAAACTGAGGCAAAAAGGGTTAAGTGACATGCCCAGGGTCACAAAGCTGGTAAATGTATGAGGTCAGGTGGTCCTGATTCAAGGATCCGCATATCATATATGCCACCTGATTCATATCTTCTCTCACATACTTTCTAAGGTGTCTATCTCTGAGCAAGTCCTATCCTGAGGAAGAGCTAATAACCTCTATTAACTCCCATTTCTTCATCTATAAAATAGAGATAAGAGTTGTGAGCATTGCTTGAGATAATAGGTATCAAGTGCTTTGCAACCTTTAAAATGCCATATGAATTTTAGCTGTTGTTATTCATTACTGATGCTGAAGACATTCTTTTTTTCACTGTATTTGCTAAGGACAATAAATTAGGAAGTTGCCAGGTATGATCAATGGCTAAGAAAGTAGTACTAAAGACAATTTGAGGAACTGAACATGAAATCCAGTGTGATTGCAAAAAAACCCAAAAGTATGAATTATCAAGAGGCAGCCATAGGATATCCAAAATAACCAAAAATAAGAGCAGACTTGTACAGTTATCCCAACAAAATATTTTATGCAGATTTTCCAGATTGCAAGTATATCTTGCCCCAAACCTACACAATGTGGAAGGGATAGTTGTAATACTAAACAGCTACATGTAATACTAAAGGGTATGTAGTGGCTCTCTACATCAACTATAGGATATGAGTTTCATGGGTGATGAGATTCTTCTGCCCTCTAAAGACAAATTGAACAATTCCAATCTCTCATCTCATATGGCAGTTTTTAAAATTCTTGAAGACAGCTATTATATCCCAACAACAGTATCATGTCTTATCTGTTTCAGGGCAATTATCCCTAGTTCCTTCAACTTATTGTCATAAGATCTGACCTAAAGACCATTTTCAATCTTTGTCACTATCTTTCTCTGATAGTTTAGAAGCAACATTTATTATAAGAGACCAGAAATTAAACTCAATACAACACGTGTTGGAACATGATATACAGATCCCAAGAATTAACTTGGGATGTTGATTATAATGGCAGGTGTAAATATTTAGGGCCAGGTATGATATTGGGCAAGACTACTAAGAGCTGTCAAGTTAGAGGTGTTCTTGCTTGCTCCATTAATGGAGGGCAAAGAGGGATTGTGGCTCCCCTTGGGCAGACAGGATGGGCAGAATACCCATCCCACTAAGAAGTCAGCCTTCATGACCAAGCTGGCTAGTCTGTTCTGGCCTAGGCTAGCTAATCATTAAACAAAACCATGGGGTTTGAATACAATTTTAGAAGAGTGTATTTATGTGTAAGGGGAGAATTCAGAGGCTTTTCTGGGGTATACACCCAAATTGAGTTCAGTTATGTTTTGGCACTACCTAAGTTTAATTATATGAAGCTTATGCCTAGAGAATATAACTCAAGGGTGTGACTATTATTATGCTAAACATATTTTTCTTTTTACTAAGAATTCAATTATTTTGTTAAGTATTGGGGGGGGAGGTGGAAGGAGAGAAGATATGTTTTGCATTTATATTCACATATAATATGAGGGTTGGGGGAATTAAGTTGTAGAAACAGCTAACAGGGCAACATCTTTTGCTTTTTGCTCTGCTTTATTTCCATAATCTAGGCTTTATAGATGTTTTTTTTTCCTAATTGTCAACTTTTTTTAGTGAGAGGAAGTAACAGGTTTTATACAAGAGTTTTTACCATTGCACTAGAATTATCAACTTCTGACTCTTGGGCACTATCTCTTTCTTGATGCAGTTTAAGACTGCATTTGCTATTTCTGGCTGCCATATTACGCCAGTGACTCATATAGTGCCTAAAATGCCCAGATTTGTTTTTCAGATAAAACAAGATCTAGTCTCAGTTTCACTATTTTATATATTTGAATCTGACTTTTAAAAAAAATGCTCTGTATTTTACTTTTATCCTTACTGTATTTTGTCTCATTAGATTAAGCCTAGTGTCCCAGCCTGTCACAATCTCCTTACATTGTCATCTAATCTGCCATCCTCCTTGACTTGTACAATCAGAAAGTTTGATCAACATTCATCCAAGTTACTGGCAAATATGGTAGACAGGATAGAGCCAAAGATCAATTTCTGGGACATTATACTAGAAACTTTTTTGTAAAATGATATTAAACTTTTTGCATGTTGAACATTATGTATTGGATATGTACATTCATCCAGTTCTAAATATACCTAATAATACTACTGTCTACCATATTGCTATGTTTTTCCCTCAAAAATAGCATGAATACAGGGTGCAAACTTCTTTCAATTGTTTCTTCTCAACCCTGAGTAAGTTATCTAACTTTCCTCAGCCTCAGTTTCCTCATGTGTAAAATGAGGGCTGCGACTAGGTGACTTTTGAGATCCTTTGTAATTCTAGAGCTATGATCCCATGACTTTGTTAAATATTTTGCTAAAATTGAAATCTCAGTTGGGACTTAGAGAGTGAGTAACCTGCTCCATTTCCTGTCTTGTATCCAGGCATGAAGTTTGTTTTGAGTTCATTCATGGGGAAACTTAACCTCTAATTAGAGGATTTGGGCTCCTACTTCTCTCATTCCTTTTGTCATTTAATAAGTTCCACCCCATTCTACTAAGGACAATTTTACTTATTTCTTTCACCCATGGTTTCTTTCTCCAAAGATGGGGATTAACAAAGAGAATTCCAAGCATAAGATAAATTACACATAGGATTTGTCATTTATTACTTCATAGAAAGCAATGATTACCTTAAAAATCACAACACGTTATAGAATAAGAATAGAATTTAGTAACTCATTTTATAATTACTGTTATAATCTCTTGGGAGGAAGATAGGAAAATCACATCATGACATGAAATAATCTTGTGATATTGTCAATTGTCCACTTTGCACTTTATATCACAACTCCAATGGATGTGATCCAATTAAATCTGCTTTTGAAATAGTTTAAACCTGACTTTTTTCCCTAGTAGTGACAAAATTATCTGAAGAGATCCACCTGCCATTAGCCACTGCCATTCTGGCAGATGTCACAGGCATGCCCATGGATACAGCTACTTCTACCATCTCCACAAGACAAAACCAGTATTGTCCTCCAGTGATTTCAAAGTTCACAACAATATATGGTCACATTTATCTTAGGAGACTCCTTCACTTAAGATCAAGAAATTATAACAAAATCTCCCAATAGAGAATGTTGGATTTAGAGTTTCAGAATGTGAATTGAATTTCTGTTCTTCTACATACTAGTTGGGTAAGTCACTATTTGGTCTTTAATTTCCTTACCTATAAGATGAGAAGAATGAATTAGATAATATATAAGGTTCCTTATTACTCTAAATTGATAGTCTATGAACTTCAGAATAATTCAGAAAAGCAATCAATAGTTAACAAAAATAAGCATTGTAGTAAAAGTTATCCAGAAAAAAATCAAAACAGCAGTTAGGAGGGTAGTGCTAAGAAGGAGGAAAAAATTCAGGAATTTGCCTGAGCTTTCCCCAGTTTACCTTGGAAACAACATTGAATCAAGCCTCTAAATGGATTTTGGAGTAACAGAATCTATAAAAATGGATTAAGACAATTTTGCAGCTTAAGATAAATCTTAGAAGGACTTTAGTAAAGGTCTTTCTCACTTGGATAAAAGGAGAGTACATCCCAGCATAGACAGTGCTCAGGAAAGTCAAAGGGATACTCTTAGCTACAGCATAGGATGCAAATTACCAGCCGTGAGATCCTGGCAAAATAAGCATGACTAGGGCATGCCACCCCAACATAGTGGACAAGCTGCCAGCCCCTGAGGCCCCAGTACAGAAAACCAATTAGTAGATCCCTGACTGGCAGCACAAGAAGCTTGGAACAGTGTACCCTGTAACCCAGAAGCAGAGCTCAACATTAAATTCACAAAATAGACTAAAAATGAGCAAAACCCAAAAAACATCCCTGATCACAGAAAGCTACTATGGCAAGAGAAGATCAAAATACAAACTTAGAAGATGAGACAACAGTGTCAAAATGCATATATGCAAAGCTTCAAATGGGAATATAAATTGACCTCAAACCAAAAATCCTTCTTGAAGAAGCTCAGATAGGATTTTAAAAATCAAATAAGAGAAATAGAAAAAAATTGGACAAAGAAGTGAGAGTGATCCAAGAGAATTATGACAAAAGAGTCAGCAGCTTGGAGGGAAAAAAAACAACTGCTTAAAAAATGTAATTGGCTGAATGGAATAAGAGATACAAAAATCCACTGAAGAAAGTAACTTTTTAAAAAGTACAACTGGTCAAATGGAAAAAAAAAGGTAAAAAAAAATCTCTAAAAACTTATATCAATAAAATAGAAAGAAAAGATCAATGAAATGGTCATGCAACTAAAAAGCAAGAAAAATATCAAATTAAAAATCCCCAACTCCAAATTGGAAATCCTGAAAAATCAAAGGAGAGATTAGTAAAATTGAAAATAAGAAAACTATTGGACTAATAAACAAAACTAAGAGCTGGTTTTGTGGAAAAACAATAAAATAAATAAACCATTGATTAATTTGATTTTTAAAAAGAAAACCAAATTACCAGTATCAAAATTATTAGGACTTATGTTGTGTACTAATAAATCTGACAATCTAAATAAATCTAAATAAAATCAATGAATATAAATATATATAAATATAAATCTATAAATTGACTAGATTCACCAAAGATGAAATAGAATACATAAATAACTCCATTTTAGGAAAAAAAAAAGAAATTGAACAATGAATGAACATACAGCTAGGGGTCCATTGTAATCCATGCTAAAAGGCTTTAAGGCCCCAATTTGAGATGAGAGTGATACAGCTATAGGCCCCAAAGCCAGCCCCAAGGCTCAAAGTCTTCTGCACAGACTTCTCTAAGTGGATTCTTTCCCAAATGTCTGCAGGTTTCTGACTAACCCCCTATGCTGATCTTATCCATAAAAAGTAACCCACCATACTTTTGCCTGGGTTTCCAGATCACCATTCAGTCTGATATTCTTCTTTGATCTTTGCTGGAGCATTTGCGTGAAAGCAGGGCTGTACTTTCACCTCTCATTCTACTATATTTGTGAGTATTCCTCATTTTTCCTTTTGGCCAGGAAATATTCATAAGGTATCTCTTTGTGCAGAACAAGATACTTGGGGAGGATAATTGGTGCCTTGAAAGAGAACAGTGTTTTCTCTGCTGAGGAGTGACCCAGGACTTTTTCTTTCTCACCTTCCCCTTACTTTTAGATTAGCTTCTTCCTTTCCCTAGCTCTATTCTCTAACTCTAAGAGGTACGTCAGAGTATCTCACTGATTGTTCTTTCCTTCAGGGAGATCTAGATCATTTTATGACACAGATGATATAAGACTAGAGTGATGCAGTCCCAAGTGACATTTCCCAGTTATCCAATATTTGTCTTCTATGTGCAGATGCCACTTTGCCTATCCTATACTGAAAGTGATCATTTAATGAATTGACAAGCATTTATTAAGAACTTCCCATGTTCCCAGCAACAGTAGTGGAGATATAAAGAAAAAGAATAAAACAATCCCTTTTCTTACAGAATTTGCATCCTATTTGGGTATACTTGTATATCTAAGTATATACAGAATATATATATAAGATAATGGGGGAGGGGGAAAGGTAGTAGGATGGGGAAAGGGTACTACCCACTGACAATTGTAGGGAAAAGAAGATCCCAGGAGAGAAAATTCGGAGTCTGCCTGTCAGGCTTATCAGTGTGGACTTTAAAAATTCTCTTTAGCTGTCATGAGAAAAATTTTTCATGATAAAATGACTCACAGAATCTCACAGTTCAAAAGTTATCCAGGCCAACCCAACATGCATCACCCATAGTGGTCAGCCAAACCGGAAGGGGAACCCACTACCTCCCTAGAAAGTCCATTTCACTCTTGAATGGCCCTATTAGGAAGTTGTTTTTTCCCCTTATGTAAATTTGCTTCCTTGCCTAAATTCACTTCTTTTCAGCTTCCACACAATGCTCCCAAGTCATTCCTCTGATGCTCACAACACTTCCAATCCTTATTCCACATGGTAGTGCCTCAAAGACTGGAGAATAGTTGCCAAGATTCCTCCTAACCCATTCTCATTTATAGTCTAAACCTCAGCAGTTCATTCTACCCATTCCTTTGTGGCAAGAACTTAAGGCCCTTCACCATCCTTTTTACCTTGTCCTGGTTGTACTTCAATTTATCAGTCTTCTTCCTAAAATGTGATTGCACAAAACCAAACACAGTATTTCAGATGGGGTCTTACCAGGTTAGAGTTTGAAGTATACCCTCTCTAGTCCTAGAAAATATACTTCTGTTAACATCACCTAAGTTTGTATTTTCTTTCTCAATCACTGTATTACACTATTGGCTCATCTTAAGTTTGCAGCCCACTAAAGTCCTGCATTTTTTTTTCAGGAAAACTGCTAATTTTACCTCCCCGGTTTACACATTTCAAGTTTATTTTATTAACCTAATTGTAAATTTCCATATTTATCCCTATAGGTTTTCTTATTATTAGATTTGGCCCAATGTTCCAGCCTGCCAAGATGTTTTAAAATCCTGATTTTGTCATCCAATATATTAAATATCCTTCCTACATTTGTGTCATTGGAAAACTGGATAAGTAGGCCAACGATGTCTTCACCTTATATAATGATAAAAAATATTAATCAGCAAAGATCCATAACTCTTCATCTTTTCTACTAGAATATCCCAAGAGATTTTTATCTAATACTTTGATAAAATAAAAGTTAAACTGTATCTGAAGCACTGCCATGAGCTAGCAGTTTAGTAACTCTGCCAAAAAAGGAAATAAGCTAGTTTGGCATGACCTGTTCTTGATGAAACCATGCTGACTCTTGAGAACAGATTGGTATCTATTTACCCAGGAGGCAAAAGAATTAAAGCTTTGCTTTAAATAAAAATGAAATGTGGCAATATAAGAAGGGGCCCCAGAAAGTAGATAATGCATCTAAAATGCAATTGGAGAAAATTCACTTCCCACAAGCTTCTAATCACTGCATCCTGGAAGCTCATTGTCCTATGAAGAAAAGTGGGGCAAAATGTCTTTAGGGAAATGTCTTGTTTTTTGACATTTATGTGAGCCATAATGATGAAACCTAGAAGATTCTATTCTTGGAAAGGAAAAAAAATATTCCTTTTAACTTTTGTGAGGTAAGTATAAGGAAAAAAAGTCTTAATAATATGTATTTCTTCCAGGACACATTGTAGATGCAGAAAATAAGGGTCAGGGCACATTGGTCTGGTGATTATTGCTTTTTAAGTCTACCTTGGAATTACACAACAGTAAACACTTCTATGTTCTTGCACATCATTTTATAACAATTCCTAAAGTGCTCAAGTATATTGCCAAATATCTTTCGGTTCAACATCCCTTAGATTCTTGAGGAAAAATTCATTCTAATGTAATCCTTGGCTCAAACGGTCATTTGTATGGGACTATTCTTTTTAATTGAGATTAATTATTCAATGGTCCATGCTTGCATAAAAAATGGAGTTGGTGAGAGTTAAAGAGAAGATCCTGGTCTTCTGATTTTCAGCTTCAAGAGAACATAAAAGGTTTCAACCTCTCTTGAACCTGTAGAAAGGAAATGATTTCAGAAAGAAGCTAAAATATAGAAGAGCCATCATTTTGATCCCATTTATAAAGTACAAAATTATATATTTATAGATATATTCTCAGATAAAATAAACAAGATCCTAAGTCCATGATAACTGCTTCTATAACTGTTTAAGAGTCTTGGAATATGTTTCCTTTTACATGAACTAACTAAAATCTATGCCATGTTTTAGTAATAGTATGGTTTAATGGTTCCAAAACAACTCTTAATTGTCAGTGTCTAAAATAGTCCTAAGTAGTCTCTGTGAAAAGTATCAGTTAAGGGAAGCTCTATCATGAAAGAGACATTGGTCTTTTCTCTGAGAACATAATCTATTTGCATCAAGAGGGACTTTGACCAGGGTTTGAGGAATCCTTTCTTTCAACATAAGTGTATTGCTCTTCCTCTTCTCATGACAGAAAGTACTCCCAATCCTCAGTCCTATGTCTCCCATGTCTCCTCTTTATTTTAAGAAATTATTTATTTCTTAATCTATCTTGTCTTTCCTCAAAAAAATAAAACAAAACTACTCTTTTAAGAGTCAAATTCTAGTTGTATAAAAATGTTAATGAATTATCCCCTCTCAATTCTAATTATTGTCACTAGAACAATGAGTTTAAGAGAATCCTTTCAACAGGATTTTTGTAGGTTTACTTCTTTTAGCTCAAAACCCAATAAAGATAACCATCTTAAACAAAAAGGATCACATCTTCAACTAGACTACCCTATAAACAAGTTGGAGACTGTGAATGAAGGTAAATCTCTTACTAGCCTAGGGGAGATTGAGCTGATATATTATACTCCCAATCAACTTGGGTTTAAATTTCACTCAGAGTGGATGCCCATCAGCTGGAGAATGGCTGAATAAGTTAAGATATGTGAATGTTATGGAATATTATTGTTCTATAAGAAACAGTCAGCAGAATGATTTCAGAGATACCTGGAGAGATTTACATGAACTGATTCTAAGTGAAATGAGAAGAAACAGGCTATCATTCTACATGGCAACAAGAAGATTATACAATGATCAATTCTGATGGACATTCAGACCTGTTCCAATGGTCTTGTGATGAAGAGAGTCATCTACACTCAGAGAAAGCACTGTGGGAACTAAGTGTGGATCACAACCTAGCACTTTCACTCTTTTTATTGTTGTTTCCTTTTTTGCTTTTTCTTTGTCATTTTTTTTCCTTTTTGATCTGATTTTTCTTGTGCTGCAAAATAATTGTATAAATATATATGCATTTATTGGATTTAACATATATTTTACCATGTTTAACATATATTGGATTACTTGCCATCTAGGAGAGACAGTTAGGGAAGGAGGGGGAAAATGGGAAACTGGTTATGCAGGGGTCAATATTGAAAAATTATCCATGCATATGTTTTGAAAATAAAAAGGTTTGATTAATAAAAAAATAATAAACAAATTTCACTTAGATTGTCTTTCTTAGGCTTTAACTTTAGCAGTGTTCCCTAGTCTACCAAAGTAAACACTCATTATCTGGTGACACTTCTCTAAAAATAAATAAATATCTTACTTTTCTCAGGCTTTGCCTTACCTAATAAAGAATTTTGAACTACCTATTAAGAATGTGCAAGTCATCCTGCAATTCTATTGTTGGATTTCTTCCATTTTGACTGCTACTTCAAAAATCAGTGTAACACGGTGGAGTCAAGATGGTGAAGAGGACACATGTTCCTTTCTGATCTCCCATGACTCTCAGACTAATTAGCAACTCCAGCCTCTGAATTAAATCTGAACTGGCAGAATCCATGAATATTAGGAGTGCAACAAATTACTAGCAGAAGATAATTTCAAAGATGGCCAGAAAAGGTCTATTTCAATCAGGCATGGAGGGAGGCTGGCCAAGGGCAAGAAGGCCAAGCATAGATACCAGTGCAGAAGTGCAGACCTGGGGCAGTATGGGCTCTGCTTGCAGGAGAATTTACAGGGAGAAATCTATAGCAGTGTTGGCTACATTGCCCTGGCTGCAAGCCAGTAGATCAGCAGAGAAGTTATAAAACATCCAACAAAAACCCAAAAGATAAATAGTAAACCCCTCACAAAACTTGGCCATGCCCACCCAGTACTGGGAGAGAGTAAGCACTGACCCAGAACAGCCACTGCTGTTTGTAGACGAAGCTTGGACAACCTCCCTTGCCCTAAAAACAGATCTTAACTTTAAAAAAAATGAGTAAAAAAGCAAAAGGAGCTCTAATCATAGATAGTTTCTATGGAGAAAGAGAAGAACAGATTTTGAATCCTGAAGAAACTAAAAGCAGATTGTCTCCAGATCGAGTCCCAAAGAGTGATACAAGTTGATCCCCATCACACAAGGCTCTCCTAGAAGAAACTCCCTGAAAAACAGAATTTGTGAAATGGGAAAAAATCCATATAACAAAACAATTCATTTAAAAATTCAATTGGACAAATACAAAAAGAAGTAAAAAAAAAAAGTCAATGAAGAAAATAATTTACTAAATATCAGAACTGAACAAATAGAAATGAAAGACTCAATGAGACATCAAAAATTAGTCAAGCAAAACCAAAAATGTGAAAAAATAGGGGAAAAATGTAAAATACCTAATTGGAAAAACAACTGACCTGGAAAATAGATCTAGAAGAAATAGTCTAAGGATTATTGAACTTCCGGAAAACCATGATGAAAAAAAGGAGCCTAGACACTATTTTTCAAGAAATCATTGAAGAGAACTACCCAGATGTCATAGAATCAGAAGGTTAAATAGCCATTGAAAGAATTTACCAAACACCTCTTGAAAGAGACCCCAAAATTAAAACTCCAAGGAATATCGTGGCTAAATTTCAGAACTATCAGACCAAGGAAAAATATTACAAGCAGCCAGAAAAAAAAAATTCAAATACCAAGGAGCAACAATAAGGATTACCTACTAGCTTCCACCTTAAAGTATCAAAGGGTCTGGAATCTAATATTCCAAAAGACAAAGGAACTTGGAATGCAGCCAAGAATAAATTACCCTGCCAAACTGACCACTTTTTTTCAGGGAAGAAGATGGACATTCAAAGAAACAGATAAATTCCATTTATTACTGATGAAAAGATCAGAGCTAAACAAAAAAAAATGACCAAATATAGAAATCGAGGGAAGCATAAAAAGGTAAAAAGGAAAGAACTCTTGAGAACTGTATCTCTGTTATAGGTATACATAAGAGAGTGCAATGTATAATTTGATTTTACTGTTATAATAGAAAAAAGAAACAAGAGGTGGAAAGGGGATTGTACCAGAAAAGGGGGAAATGGAAGTAAAATGAGGGAAATTACATCTCAGGAAGAGGCAAAGAAAACTTATTATAATTGAGGGAAAACAAGGGAGGGGGATGAGCATTGTGTGAATCTTACTCTCATTAGATTTGACTCAAAGGCTTGCATGAACTGATGCTGAGGGAAATAAGCAGAACCAGGAGATCATCATACACGGCAACAACAATACTATATGACGATCAATTCTGATGGACATGGCTCTCTTCAACAATGAAATGTTTCTAACCACTTCCAATTGTTCACTGAAGAAAGCCATATACACCCAGAGAGAGAGATGTGAAATGTGGATCACAACATAACATTCTCATACTCTTGATTGATGTTTGCTTATATTGTGTTTCCTTTATCTGATATGTCTTTCGTGTAGATATGATTTTTCTTGCACAACAATAAGTTTGGAAATATGTCTACATATATCCGATTTGTCAAGTATTTTAACATAACATGTAGTGGATATCCTGCTATCTAGGGGAAGGGTGGGGAGTTGGGGGGAAAATTTGTAACAGAAAACTATGTAAGGGTTAATGTTGAAGAATTACCTATACATATGTTTTGCAAATAAAATAAAATTTAAAAAAAAAGATTTGACTCAAAAAGAAAATATTAAGACATATTTGGTTTCACCCAGAAACTTCTCTCATCTTATAGAAAAGTAGGAGGGGAAAGGGAAAAGGGAAGGGGTAGGATGAACAGAAGGGAAAACAGAAATAGTAGGGGAAAGGTATAAGAAAGGGGGAGGGACTCTAAAGGGGGAGGGCTACTTGAGGCAAGTAGTGCTCATAAATAAAATACTGGAGAGGAGGGAAAGGGGAAAAGGAAAGAGAAAAGTATAATTTGGGCTTAATAAGATGGCTGGAAATACAGAATTAGTAGTTTTAACCATAAATGTGAATAGGGTGAACTCTCCCATAAAGAAGAAGCAGATAGCAGACTGGATTAAAAGCCAGAATCTTATAATATGTTGTTTACAAGAAACATATTTAAAGCAGAGTGATACATACAGAGTAAAGGTAAAAGGCTGGAGCAGAATCTATTATCCTTCAGGTGAAGTAAAAAAAAAAAAAAAGCAGGGGTAGCCATCCTGATCTCAGATCAAGCAAAAGCAAAAATTGATCTAATTAAAAGAGATAAGGAAGAAAACTATATCTTACTAAAGGGTACCATAGATAATGAAGCAATATCAATACTAAACATATATCCACCAAGTGATATAGCATCTAAATTCCTAAAGGAGAACTTAAGAGAGCAGCAAGAAGACATAGACAGCAAAACTATAATAGGAGATTTCAATTTTGCTCTCTCAGAATTAGATAAATCAAACCACAGAATAAATAAGAAAGAAGTTAAAGAGGAAAATAGAATACTAGAAAAGTTAGATATAATAGATCTTTGGAGAAAATTGAATGAAGACAGAAAGAAGCAGTTCATGTAACCTATACAAAAATTGACCATATCTTAGGACATAAAGACCTCAAAATCAAATGCAGAAAGGCAGAAATAGTAAATGCACTTTTTTCAGATCACAATGCAATAAAAATTACATTCAATAAAAGGCCAGGAAAAAATAGACCAAAAAGTAATTAGAAACTAAATAATCTCATCCTAAAGAATGAATGACTGAAACAGCAAATTATAAATAACAATCAAATATTTCATGCAAGAGAATGACAATAATGAGACAACATACCAAAATTGTGGAATGCAGCCAAAGTGGTAATACGGGGAAATTTTATATCTTTAGATGCTTAGTTGAATAAAATAGAAAAAGAGAAGATCAATTGGGCTTGCAACTTTAAAAAGCTCAAAAAAGAACAAATTAAAAACCCCCAATCAAATACCAAACTTGAAATTCTAAAAATGAAAGGAGAGATTAATAAAATTGAAAATAAAAAAAAATTGAATTAATAAATAAAACTAAGAGTTGGTTTTATGAAAAAACCAGCAAAATAGATAAATCTTTAGTTAATTTAATTAGAAAAAGGGAAAAGGAAAATCAGTTTTTTAGTCTCAAAAATGAAAAGGAAGTACTTTCCACTGAGGCTGAAATTAGAGCAATAATTAGGAGTTACTTTGCCCAACTTTATGCCAATAAATTTGACAATCTAAGTGAAATGGAGGAATACCTACAAAAATATAGTTTGCCCAAATTAACAGAAGAGGAAATAAATTACTTAAAGAGTCCCATTTTAGAAAAAGAAATACTCCCTAAGAAAAAATCCCCAGAACCAGATGGATTTACATGTGAATTCTACCAAACATTTAAAGAACAATTAACTCCAATACTATATAAACTATTTGAAAAAATAGGGAATGAAGGAGTCCTACCAAACTCTTTTTATGACACAGATATGGTACTGATACTTAAATCACATAGGACAAAAACAGTGAAAGAAAATTATAGACCAATCTCCCTAATGAATATTGATGCAAAAATCTTAAATAAAATATTAGCAAAGAGATTACAGAAAATCACCCTAAGGGTAATACACCATGACCAAGCAGGATTTATACCAAGAATACAGGACTGGTTCAATATTAAGAAAACTATTAGCATAATTGACTATATCAATAACCAAATTAATAAAAACCATATGATTATCTTAATTGATGCAGAAAAAGCATTTGATGAAATCCAACATCCATTCCTATTAAAAACACTAGAGATATAGGAATAAATGGACTTTTCCTTTAAAAAGTAGCATCTATTTAGAACCATCAGCAAGCATCATATGTAATAGGAATAAATTGGAACCATTCCCAATAAGATCAGGGGTGAGCCACAATTGCCCACTATCATCATTACTATTCAATATTGTATTAGAAATGCTAGCTTTGGCAATAAGAGAAGAAAAAGACATTAAAGGACTTAGAGTAGATAATGAGGAAACCAAATTATCACATCATTTGCAGATGACATGATGGCATACTTAGAGAAACCTTGGGAATCAACTAAAAAACTATTAGAAATAATCCACAACTTCAGCGAAGTTGCAGGATACAAAATAAATCCACATAAATCATCAGCATTTTTATACATCATTAACAAAGTCCAACAGCAAGAGATACAAAGAGAAATTCCATTTAAAATAACTGTCAATAATATAAAATATCTGGGAGTCTATCTGCCAAGGGAAAGTCTGGAACTATATGAGCAAAACTACAAAACACTTTCCACACAAATAAAGTCAGAGCTAAACAATTGGAAAAATATCTAGTGCTCTTGGATAGGTTTAGCAAATACAATTAAGATGACAATATTATCTAAACTAATCTATTTATTTAGTGCTATACTAACCAAACTCCCAAGAAACTATTTTACTGACCTAGAAAAAATGACAACAAAATTCATCTGAAAGAACAAAAGGTCAAGAATTTCAAGGGAATTGATGAAAAAAAAAGCAAATGAAGGTGGCCTAGATGTATCAGATCTAAAACTATATTATAAAATATCAGTCATCAAAAACATTCGGTACTGGCTAAGAAATAGAGCAGTTGATCAGTGGAATAGATTAGGTTCACAGAATAAAATAGTCAATGATTATAGCAATCTAGTGTTTGACAAACCCAAAGACCCCAGCTTTTGGGATAAGAATTCACTATTTGACAAAAACTGCTGGGAAAATTGGAAACTAGTATGGCAGAAACTAAGCTATGACCCACACCTGATACCATATACCAAGATAAGGTCGAAATGGCTTCATGATCTAGACATAAAGAATGATATTATAAACAAATTAGAAAAACATAGGATAGTTTACTTCTCAGATCTGTGAAGGATGAAGGTATTTGTGACCAAAGAAGAACTAGATATCATTATTGATCACAAAATAGATAATTTTGATTATATTAAGTTTAAAAGTTAAAAAAAAGATTATTAGATTTGTCCTAGTTTCAAATCCTTACCCAACTTTGTTGTTCTGGGACCTTAAGCAAGTCACTTAACCCATGAGCTTGTTTTCTCTTATGTCAAATGTAAGAGAGGTAACTCATTAGTCAGCAAGTATATATTTATATACAACAGACATTGTACTAAGCACTAAGAATACAAAGAAAGACAGAATAATTATAAAGAATAATAGGGTAATTGTGAAGAAGTTTGGAAGAAAAGTTGATGAGTTCTATTGTGGATATGTTGAGTTTGAGATCTCTGTGAAAAAGGCAGTTAATGCTACATATGTAGGTCAGAAAGGGAAAAGGGAGGGAGAAAGAGGAAGAAGAGGGATGCAAATAAGAGAAAGATGAATGGAAGGTTGATGGGAAGACAAAGATAGAGAGAAAAAAGAAGAAAAAGACAGAAAGGCTAAAGGAGGGAAAGGATGGGGGGGAAGGGAAGAAGAGGGAGGATGAAGTATGGGGATGAAAGAGATAAGAAGGGTGATGAAGAAGGAAGGAGGAAGAGAAAGAGTGACAGAAGAAGGATAGAAATGAGAGGGAGGAAAAGATAGAGAGGGAGAAAGAGAGAGACAGGGGAGAGAAGGCAAAAAATAGAAAATAGCTCAGGACAGAGATTTGTAGAACAGTAATAATTAGTTGGTTACTTATGTCTCACAGATGAAAAAGAATATTTACTGGATGGGAAAGATCAGGAATTCTTAATCATTTCTGTGTCATGGACTCCTTGGCAGTCTGGTAGAGCCTATGAATCCATTCTCAGATAATGTTTTTAAATACATACAAATTCACAAGATTACATAGGAAAAGGCATTATATTGAAATGTTTATCAAACCATATATTTTTAAAGTTCACAAAGGCCAGGTTAAGAATCCCTGGACTAGGTTATCTCTAAGATAGCTTAATATCTTTAAACCTATGATCCAAAAACATCTTCTGGGAGAGGAAATGAAAAAGGAAGTAGTTTGTTATTCAAGAGGAGAGAGGAGAAGACGAGAGGGAGACCCATTTACATTCATCTTATTATCCACAGGTACTCCCAAAAGGGAGAAATAAAATAATGATGGACTTGATTTATCAAGTATTATTGCTATTGTTTGGTGAATTGAGGCAGAGTAATACAAATGTATTGTATTGAGTCTTCTATTATTATATTTAGGTGTTTGAAGGATTTCTGCTTAGGATAGACAAACACATACATTTAAGGAAAAATTGGGTGGATGAGTTTCAGCATGTAGGAAATCATTCAGAAAGAGATTAATTGCTCATTTGTCATATTCTCCCAATCACAATAAATGGAGCTGTTTATAGGTATCATTTTTTGTTATTTTAGGACAAGGTCCCACACTTTATTTTCCCTTGATCAAATCAGAATTCTCTGTTGACCAGGCTTCCTGAAAAGTTCACATCTTTTTTTTATTTGCTCACAGTCCTAACAACTCCCTACAGATATCTCCTGTCTGCTGCACAATGTTATTCTTGAAAGTAGATTACAAAGTGTAGAACAATTAAAAAAAATACAAGTCCATGCTTGACATTAATTACTTTAAAAATGAAATTGGGAGGGGTAAATCTCTGTAATGTAAATACAATGTGGAATAGTACACTAATAATCATGGTCATCTTTTAAGATTGTTTTTCAAGCTTTCTATTAGTCAACATAAGAAAGGTTGAAGATTCTCTAGGTGGAAGGGAATTATATGACTCAGTTTTATAGTATACCAAATTACCAAAAAAAAAAAAAGTATTAGGAAGAGTAAGAGGGGGAGTTGAAACTAATGCTAAGTAATTAAGATAGGTCTAACTAGAATCAAGTCATTCTGACAACAGTTGATTAGAGGATAAGGGAAAGCACATTGGACCTAGAAAGAAAAACCAGTTATGTGATGTTTCTCGCTTTATTTAATGCATCCCATATTACGTGAGTCAACATCAAATTGAGTGATAACACTTATTAGAAGGTAGGCTATCTAGAGCATAGTCTTAACTATCAAATGTCTGCCTTTCCTTTTCTATCTATGGTGTCAATTACTAAATGCTGAGCCAAAGCATTTGCTTTCCCAGGACTTGTTCTGCTTTTTGTTTTTTCTCACATGCATGTTAGCCTTTTCCTTTAATTATCTGTAGGTTATTATTCTTGGCAAGACTGAATATTTCCATTATGTTACATTTACCTTCCAAATGTTCCCTACTTCCTTCTTATCTTTGCTAGCTTATTGAAATTTCCTATCCTGGCCATGCTATGCTTTTCTTTTTTCCACTCTGTGCATGGACATTCTTCCTCTAATCAGTCATATCCTCATTTTCCTTTTCTCCTCCTCCTCTTCTTCTTCTTCTTCTTCTTCCTCTCCTTCTTCTTCCTCCTCTCTCTCTCTCTCTCTCTCTCTCTCTCTCTCTCTCTCTCTCTCTCTCTCTCTCCCCCCTACCCCTTTCTTCATCTCCCCCTTCTCTCTTTCTCCCTCTCGTCTTCTCCTCTCTCCTCTTGAATAACAAACTACTTCCTTTTTCATTTCCTCTCCCAGAATATGTTTTTGGATCTATTCCTGAAAATTTCTGGCATGAAACTATACCCATTCTAACTTTGTGTTTCCATTGGGCAGATTTCCAGATGGGTTTCATCAGCCTGGGCCCCTCGGCCTTCAATCCAAGGGCAGACTTACCTTTGTAAATCATGTTCATTACTCAACCAAGTATTGCAAGCAAGTGGGCATAGTAGTGTCAGGACTGGTGCTGCTTGTCCCCTCTGACAACCAACTCCATGTTCATGTTTTCTAATCAATTTCAAGAGCTCACTTGTGGTATTTTATGAAACTCTGAACTTTCTTTTATGTTACAAGTAAAGAGGCTCTTAAATGAAGCAAGGAGATGCTGAGTCATCAATATTTATTCAACTAAGCCATCTCTTTCATTTTATGCAATGATAAGTGTATTATACAATTACCTTTGGTTCTTTATAGGTTAACTGGCAATACATTTTTACAGGTCCATCCAAGCAGCAAGGAAAACTTGTAAAAAGAGTCTTTCATACAGTATAGAACTCAATTTTAACTATATGACAGGGAAATGCTTTTGAGAAAAATATATGCGTCTCTGTCTTTTACATAGCTGAAGGAGCCATATTCCTTTCAATGGGTAGGTAAAAATATGATAGAAAACTTATAACTTGCCATTTTATAATGCTTTTTGGGAATGAAAATTTTAATGTTCCACTTATTTTTATATTAGATAATAGAAAATTAGAGTTACAAAGGATGTTAGATATCATCTTACCTAACCCCTCCATTTTATAGATAAGAAAAGGCAAGCCCAAGGAGTTTAAATGACTTGGCTAAAGTCACACAAATGGCAATAACATTTGCTGGAGCAGTTCTTTTTTTACCTTAACCAGCTCTTTCTTCATTCTTTACAGTTAATTCAAATTTATTTTATGTTTTGCTAAATGTATGTAATAGATATTTACATAGAGGCAGCATGGGGTAGTAGATAGTCAGCACTGGAGTTAAATAGACCTAGAATTCAGTTCTATTTCTGAAACATACCATTACTTCTATCTTAATTCTCAATTGGGAGGGGGAAAATCTCTGTAATGTAAACACTGTGTGGAATAGCACACTATGCTATTATAAATTATAAATTTCTGAGAAGGTGCCAAATTGCATTAGCAATAGGAATTTCCTTATGGGGGGTTCTTTACACCAGTGGGATCATGATCAAGTACAAAAGAACCAATATTTTCTCAAGAAAATCTAGTAGTGGATTAAGAATATGGCAGTGTACTACTATTACCAATAACTATGTAGTAAATGCAAGAAAAAATATTCTGTCTCATGTATTTATTTCATCAGCTATTTGGCCTCCAGTACTGTTGATAGTGAAAATTTAGATTAAATTGGCAAAAATTACATAACACTGGATAAAGTTGCTATGAATAAACTGGAAGAACCTTAAAATTTTTCTAGTCCATCCCTTTCATTTTATAGCAGAGTAAACTGAAGCTCCAGGAGGGGAGGATTTGTGTCCATTTCATACAACTATTAAGTAACAGAGACAAGACTTAAAACCAAGTCCTCAAACTTCATAACCAAAACTCCTTTCACTGTAGTTCAATGAATAAATATAGTATGTTAAAGCTAAATTAAAAATCTGATCTGAATAGGATAAAAATTAGTAAAATTAAATAAATTTCTTAAATTCAAGAAATAAAAGACTAAATCCTTACCTGAGGGAGGGAGATGAAAGGGAAATGTTTTCTGTTTGATTTTAGAAGGAGGGATTATAAATTAAGTTATAAAACAATTTGATTTTTAAAAAAGACTTTTTTCTTGAACTGATCCAACAACCTTTTTTTTCAAAAATTTTTTGTTATTAATACAACCAAAAATAAAAATCATATTGTAAACCAACTATACTGATTGTCTATCTTAGGAAGACCAGACAGAGGGTTAGATGAACTATCAGAGAACCAGATCTCCTTTTCTGAATGGATTAGCCACAAATAAATGAAACAATCCTCCAAAAAAATGACAGTAAAGAAAATTCAGAATTAAAGGAATTTAAGACAATTCAGGTTAAATTAAAAGAATTTAATTTCTACTATCTCCCATAACTGGAATCCTCTTCCTCCTCAACTTCACTTCTTGGCTTTCTTGGTTTCCTTCAATTCCTAACTAAAACTCGCCTTATGCGTGAAGACTTTCCTAAAATATTTGCACAATAAGCTTTCTGAAAAAGGCCTCTTTTCTAAAAAACTGAATTAAATTTACAAAACTAGCAACCATTCCCCCACTTATAAATGGTCAAAGGATATGAACATGTAGTTTTCAGAAGTCAAAGTTAACGAAATTATATTTTTAAAATTCTCTATATCACTACTGGTTAAACAAATGCAAATTAGAACAATACTGAGATACTACTTCACATCTATCAGAGTTGTAATATGACAAAAATGGAAAATGACAAATGTTGGAGAGGATGTGGAAAATTTGTGACATTAATGCATTGTTGGTGGAGTTGTGAACTAGTCCAATCATTTTGGAGAACAATTTGGAACTATGTCCAAAGGGCTATAAAAATATGCCTGTTCTTAGATCCAGCAATACCACTACTAGGTCTGAATCCCAAAGAGAGCAAAAAAAAAAGAACTATGGATCTACTTGTGCAATATATATTTATATATGTTTATAGGATCTTTTTTCGCGATAGCAAAGAATTGGAAATTGAGGGAATACCTATGAATTGGGGAATGGATAAACTAGTTGCAGCATATGATTATGATGGAATACTATGATGCTACAAGAAATGGCAATGAAGGTGATGTCAAAAAAACTGGAAAGATTTATGACCTGATGCAAAGTAAAATGAATAGAATCAGAACATTGTACACAATAATAGTAACATTATAAGTAACTGTGAAAGACTTAGCTACTCTGATCAAGATAACGAGCAGAAATAATTTCAAAGAACCTATGATTAAAATGCCATCTACCTGGGGAAAGAACTAATGGATTCTGATTGCAGATTTAAGTATACTTTTCTTTTTACTTTCTGCATTTTATTGTGTTATTTTGTTTGTATCTTTTTGGGTAACATGGTTTATATCAAATGTGCTTTGTATGACCTAATACACAAATCAAAATCAAATTGCATCCCTACCCAAGTGGGGAAAAGAAAAGAGAATTTAAAACTTTTTTTAAAAAAAAGCTGTTTAAAAATTGTTTTATATGTAATTGGGAAATATTTGACAAAATAAGTAAAAATCATATTCCTTTCCCAATCCACCTTAATTGTGTTTCATTCTTTGTGTTAATTATCTCCAACTTATCTTGTACATATATATTTTTCATGATAGTTGCTTGCATATTGTTTCTTTGTTTTATTAAGCTGTGAAATCTTTGAGATAAAGTGCTCTTTTGCCTTTCTTTGAATTTCAATGCTTATCACAGTGTTTTATAGATAGTTGGAATTTATTAGGGACAGGTATGTGGCACAGTGAATAGAGTGCTAGCCCTGGAGTCAGGAAGACTTAAGTTCAAAACTGGCCTCAGACACTTACTAGCTTAGACTCTGACAAAGTCAATTAACTTCTG
Organism: Myrmecobius fasciatus; assembly: GCA_023553655.1. Lineage (NCBI taxonomy): Eukaryota > Metazoa > Chordata > Mammalia > Dasyuromorphia > Myrmecobiidae > Myrmecobius > Myrmecobius fasciatus. The sequence goes on from JAJPUD010003896.1 coordinate 202,249, forward strand.
TTTGCCTTGCTTTCCTCAGATATAAAATTCGAATCATAATAACATCTACCTCCCTCGGTTGTTATGATAATCAAATGAGATAATTAGTTCAGTTCCTGGCACATAGAAGCACTATATAAATGTATAGTAATAGTAGTAGTAGTAGTAGTAGTAGTAGCAGCAGCAGCAGCAGTAGTAGTAGTAGTAAATGTTTATTTATTAAATGATGAGGTTTTATTAAAGGAAGCATAAAATTTATATTATAAAATCAACCATAAGTCTCTAGCAATTTTTGTTACTAATCAGAAATGCTTTATTCTTTTTTCCTCCACAAATAAATGGATTGTCAACATAATGGACTTTCCAACATTTCATTTACTTTTATCAAACCTGTTTTCTAACTCAAGACAAGACTTTCTGGGGAAAATAATAATATTCACCATTATTTCCATAATCACCCATATCTCCTTCCCAAAATACATAGAATTTTTTCTATATGGAATTTTTCAAGCTATGTCTAAAATGGTTTGACCGACTTAAATTAACTTTCTATTTATTAAACTTTAGTAATGGTCAAGAAGTCAAAACATGTTATGATTCTCATGGAAGAGTTTTAGTAGATTCCAAGTAAAAGTGAGATTTTTTTATATAAATAATGAGGTTGTCCAGATATTTTATCTTGTTCTGTTGTGTTTTTGCCTGCAGCTGACATTGGGTTGATTTTATCAAAACCAAAAACTTGATAGCATGTCCTGTATGAAAACTATAATCAATATTGAAAATTATTTAATCTAATCATCAAGAAACAAGGTGAATAATGAATAATACAAATTTAGATAATCTATAAAACTTGTTTATCTTTGCAAATTTAATTTATATAGTTATGTATATATTTTTGAATGTTTATATATGCATATATGCATGTGTCTTAGACAAAGACCCAAAATAGACAATGAACATAGTTTAGAGTCCAAAAGTAATAGAAAAATGGTCTAGATTGCATTTGAGAAATTGGGAAGTTCCTTTAATGACTCAAACTTTTCATTGAAATAAAGTCTTATTTGTAAGTGAAAAAAAAAAAAGTCAAAAGTCCCAAAGCCACCTAAACATGGAGGTCCATCTATCATAAGGTCTTAATTTTCCTTGTTGTTATTGTTCTTACTGGGGAGGGGGATAATTTTTTGTTTATTTGTTTTGTTTTGTTTTACTTCAGTTCTGAAACTGATTTAGATAAGCTAGTCATTGACTTGACAAGATTCTTTCTGGCCAGGTAAATGAATATTGAAAAATACTCCTTTGCTGCTTGAGTTGTCTCAGTGATTTTTCTAAAAGAAATAAACTAGACCCAAAGTTTCAAAATTGTGCACCACAGTAACTGTTTTAAATTATTGACAGAACAACAGAACTGTGTTTTTTGTTTGTTTGTTTTGGGTAAAAAGTACGCCATGAAAAAAGTACTGAAGCACTAAATGTTCTGTGAACCAAAAAAGCCTTGGAACCTCTGAGAGAGACTGAGGTCATCTAATTTGTCCTTGTCACTGACCCTAGAGAACTCTTCAGATCTTCTTCTGTTTCCTTAATTCATTATATATCTTCCTTTAGTATTCCTTTCTAATTTCCCTAAACTACTTAGCTTCCTATAAATAAAATTGCTTTGGAATATTTATTTTAAACTAGGCACAAGGAAAACAATATAAGCTTGCAATATACCCTGAGTCAGAAGTTGAAATGGAATTTTCTGTTCTTTTCCAAGATAATCTACAACTGCCTGTCACTATTTAGAGGATCTAAAAAATAATAATAACTTTTTGCCCCACACTAAGTGCCTTTAAAACTATGAAGCTCAAGGTCCCCTTAGACTACCTTCTATCCTTTCTCTCTTTCTTCAAGTAAAAGCTTTTTTAAAAATGTAAGAGAATATCTTTATGTTCTTCCTAACTGTTCCCAACTGCCTCCTTCTTTTTGATGGGTAGGTTGGTACTTCAGTCAGCAGCCAAATTCTCTAGTCCTATCTATCAACACATTCAAAACTAAACTGCAAAAAGTAGTACAACAGATACCTCAGGATTCCAGGGGCTAACCTTGAAATATACTATACCAGATTTTACCAATTGAATAAATTATTCTATGAAATAATCAATACTTTATATTTATGTCAACCAAAAGTTGTAACCAGGGAAGATAGAGCAAAGGCATGACTAGGAGCGATGGGTGAAATTGACCCTGTAGAAATGGGGGGAAAGGGTCTGGATGAACATTAATTGGCTTCTTATTACACTATGTTGGCCAAACAATATACTATTCTATCACTTATGTTTTTGTGCAGTATTTAGCACAGACAGATTATTTGTTGAGTCTCTGGGAGGTGACAACTCTCAGGTTCCATGGGTTGGAAACTGTGGGTTTGTAAACTTTTTCAAGTCATTTCATAATTGAGAATTTAAAGATTTAAATGTTGGAATGACACCAAGCAGAATTTTTGTATTTAAAGGAGGATAATAAAATTGGCATTAATCTATATACGGACTGTTAAAATTGAATGTAAATAACTGTGTAACTTGATTTAGAGGTTCTTCATAAATACAAAAGTTTATTTTTCCACCCAAAGAGTTCACAACTCCATATGTGTTTTGTAATATGAGTAGGAAACTAGAGAGAAAGAAAAGGAAATGGAAAACATTTAATATCTGGCAAGTTCATTAATTGCTTTCCTGCACATAGAGAATTGTTCATTAGAAATACTGCCCACTGTCTACCTGCATGAAATGAGGGGGAAACAAGCTATTCAAAAGCCTACTAATTTTTAGTTTACCATACTCCCAACTTCAAATCAAATAATTAAATGAGATGTCTAAAAAGTGTTTAAGCATAATGCCAGGCACATAGCAAATGCTTAATAAATGCTGGTTCCCATCCCTTCCCCAATTTTACTCTTTGTCTTTCTTCCTTTCTTCTACATGGGCTAGATACTCACATCTCTTTATAGACTACATGCCAGACATTTAAGGTTTTTGTATGCACAAGATGTTTTGAAAGCCTTATCACCATTATTTTCTCTGTGAGTTTCTAAAGCTTTGCCTTTATGAATCTTTACAGTAAGAGATAACTTATTCCTATATTAAACATTTTGTGAAATATTTTAAAACTTCATACAGTCATTTAAAATTATATCAGAGAATCCCCAGGACAATAAAGTGATGCTCCAGAGAGCACATCTGTTTTCCTCTATGTTAATGTAAGTGTCTGATTGTTTCAGACATTATTACCCCATGTCCCATAAGACATATTCCCATGCAAACATGACAGGGAGAATGAGTAGTAGTGGTTGTAGTGAAATATCTGGGTTTTTTAAATTCTCACATGACTGTAGTTCCCCTTCTGGGATGATACATACAAATGATACTAAAAGTGAACATCAACTATCCAAAACAGAGGTAAACAACAGAGATAAAAGTGTATAAACTGAATGCCAGAGAGAACATATTAATGAGCTTCCTCTCTCTTGTTACTTAGGAGATTTCCCTGCCACCACCTATTTATCTCAGCATTTTCCTTCTCTAAGAAAAAACCAAGCCAATTTCAATATAATCCATAATGTTGACAGCTGGAAGGAAGGATGATACAGGAAGAAGGTCAACCAACTTCCTGTCCTGATAGTCTGAATCTTTTTTCCCCCTATATCCCTTGACTTCTAAAAAAGGAAGAGTTCAGGGCTGAAATTAAATAAAGCAAAGTCTTAATTTTTATTAAGAAATAAAATTTTCCATTGATTTGGCTCATATTTGGGAGGCATAAATTCATCTGTGAGTTGTCTTGTTTCTACTTTAGTAATTTAGATTTTGTAAAGCTTTTCAAGGGAATATATAATTGGTTTGTTGGAGAATAAAAGTAAAATGAACCAATGAATTATATTACACAAACTTTCGAGGTTCCCTCTCCTACAAATGCCCTTGGAAGTATGCCACTAGTTCACAGCTGCAGTGAGTTTGCCAAGAGTTTCTAGCAGACAATTATCCTGTGATTCCTCCTAAAAACCAAAGATTCAAAGGCTTCCTTAGAGATTTCTGTTGTTAAAATAAGAAGAGAATTTGTGACTTTTTATTGTTTTGTAAAGAATATATGGGATATGTATATGTATATATTGAGACAAAAAAGAAAGGAAGAGGGGGCACAAGTCTGGAAACAGGGAGGGGGAATAAAATGTGTGGATTGCAATAAGAAAATCTGTTTTTTTTCCTTACCACCAATAACAGAGACAAACATTTGATTGTGTATTATCTAGTTGAATTTTACTAAATCCATGTGTACTGATGGAGTTAGAGTGAAGGAACAAGAACAATAAAAAAGTGAATGTCTTCCCTCTAACCATTTGATAAATATGGCCTTGGCAAGAAGAAGGAAAAGTAGAAGGAAGAGGAGGATGGGAGGTCAGAAGGAGAGGAAGGGGACAAGAAAGACAAGAACAAGAAATCTTGCCTCTCCTACACATAATCTGTATAGCCCCTATGCCCAGAAACAGAGGAGGAAAGGGAAGAGAGTGAGGCACTTAAATAATTGAATGGATGTAATGGCCATTATTAAGGTAGTGACTTCTTTCTTCAGCTTTTATTTACAACTGTAGCAACCCTCCTAAAGGGGTAAAAAAAAAAAAGCCAACAAGGTAATAAGCATCTTCTTGGCAATTGCACTCACTATGAAAATCAAACTTGTTGAAACTGTTCATGATGAGTGACAGACTGGTAGAAGTTTCACTAAAACAGAGCAAGCAATCTGTTTAAATAATTAGAGAAAAATAAATAAATAAATAAATAGAGAATCTTAATTTGGTAGGAACTTTAAGAGATGATCTAATCATTGCTATTATAAATATAAACCAAATACATACATGCACACACACACACACACACACACACATACACCCCAACTCCTCACCCAGCCAACATTACATAGCTTTTTGTTTGCATCTCTCATGTTTATTTATTAAATATGATATTAAATATCTTTTATTTACTTATTAAATATTGTTGTATATTAGAGTGATTTATGTATGTGTCATGCTATTTTACTTACAGGTAGGCTGTAGGCTGTATGAGGACAATGGTTTTGTCTTCAAAATGTATAGCATCTGTTAATTTCTTTGCATGAAGTTTCATGTACAATCATCTTTTTCACTAAACTTTGCTATGGAAATATATGAATTATTCTATAAAAATGAACAAATATGAAAAAGTATTTTGTATTAATTAAGCAACTTCAACAGTCTTGTGTTTTTTATATATGATCTGAATAGCTCCTATTATTCAAAATGTATTCTATGGGGCAGCTAGGTGACACAGTGGATCAAGCACCAACCCTGAAGTCAGGAGGACCTGAGTTCAAATTTGGTCTCAGACACTTAACACTTCCTAGCTGTGTGACCCCTGGCAAGTCACTTAATCCCAATTGCCTCAAGAAAAAAAAAATGTGTTCTATATATTGTAGGTGCTTAAAAATGTTTATTGATCAAATGAATGAATGTTTTCTTTTAAGTCTACAATTCTAGTTGCTACAGCTAGATAAAGGGTGGTACTTAGTTCAGATTTCTTAGACCAACCATTTACGCTTAGCTTAATTTACCAAGAGAAATCAGAAATACAGCCCATATCCTTCATAAATTTTCTATCAAAATAATTTCTTTATTAAAATTACAAGAGATGGTATGATATAATGGATACTGTAAAAGACCAAATTTAGAGTCAGGATTACCTAGTTTCATTTCCTACCTTGACACATATTAGCTAGATGACTAAACAAGTCATTTAAGTTTTCAGTATTTCAAGCAACTCAGACTATAAGTTTTGTTACCAAGGTGAATCAATCAACTTCCATACGAAAAGTTCCCAACATTGATGAAAATCAAACATTTGAGACCCCTCAAAAAATATTTAATAACATAAATATTGACTACAAGTGAATTGCTAAATCACTTCATAACAAACTAATAAACAATATCAAGCAATTATGAAGGAAAAATATATATCTCACTATAGACAGATACCTTTGCTAATCTTCAATTACTATCAATCACTTCCTTATCTAGCAATATTATTTCTTTATTTTGTTTGAGAAAAACCCCTGACCTCTCATTTACATTGTTTTAAGAATAAAAAACATTGCCCACTGTTTTCCAGTTTTCCTCAGCTTCCTATGGCCAATTGTCTCTACAATGGAGCCTTTAATAGTTCCTTATCCTTTATAGATAAGGTGTCAACACATTCTAAAGTAGTCCCAATAGCCTTCATGGCATTTCTTTATTATTCTCCTCTGTGTTTCTGCACAGAGAGAAACCTCATCATTTCCTCCAAAAGATTAAGCTACCATCATCTCACTATTACCTGCTCAGAGCAAGCAGCCAAATGCTCTCTAACCCCACCATACAAAACAGTTTGGCAAAAGACTGTGTTAAGCATTGTGATAGTTATCTTTTCCATTCAGAAAAAAATTTCCTTGTCAGCACTTTCTAATCATTTTCTCTACTGTCCTTTGAAGTTCAAAATTTCCTCACTTTTTGAAAGATTACTTTCATTGATAACCCATTCTATTCAGTCAATCCCCAAGTCATCGATTCTGCTTCCATATGTCCCATCTCCATCCCCTTCTTTCCACTCATATGGAGATCAAAATAATTCAGTTCTTCAATATCTGTAGACTGTAATATAACAATACTTCCTTATTGATCTTCTAGTCTCAAGAGTCTCCTCTGTCCAACTTAGCCTCCACACAGTTGCCAAAATTATGTGCCTAAAGCACAGATATGACCATGTCTTTATCCTTCTTGATTAACTCCAAGGACTACTTATTTCCTCTAGGATCAGATACAAACTCATTTGCTTAAGCCCTTCATAACTTGGCTCCAAACTTCCTTTCTAAGCTTTTTATGTTACTGTCCTTGCATTCTATTAGTCAGATCGGTCCTACTGTTCTTCATAGATGGCATTAAATCTTCAATTTCTGTTTGTAAGATGTATTCCCTCCCATTTCCTCTAACTCTCAAAATTCCTAGTTTTCCTTGAAAGCTCAACTCAATTATTATCTGTGTGAGGCCTTTCCTGATTCTCCTCTAACAAAACCACTTTGCTATTTAATCTATACTTATAAAAATGTATATGATATATATGATATGATATAATTTTATCATATCATAATAACATATCATTGCATAATATAATAAATATAATATAACATAATATGACTGACTTACATGCTTTTAAAAAAAAGTAAGCTCTTCAAGACGAGGCATAGTTTACTTTGTCTTTATATCTTTCTCTAGCAGCAGCATAGGGCCTAGAACATAGAAAGTGTTTAGTAAATGCTTGTTGATAGATTTATTGAATCTTTGGCTTGGAAATTTACTGACTTTCATTTTTTCTTCAAAACCAAGGATAGTATACCCCATGAATTTGCCTTATAAAACAATTAAACTTTATAAACTACAACTAATGGAGGAGATGCCACAGAATGGAATTAAGTGAGATGGCTTCCAACTTTTTCAGACTTCTGAAATTATCCCATTTTTATTTCATTTATAACAGTAATTATAGATCCTTATTGACACTTGCTTCCCAACTTCCAGAAACAACCACAAAGAATTATTTTACCACCATGAAACTCACCATTCCATTTTATTGAGGGTCTCTTGTGCTCCTCACTCTAGATACTCCATTTCTTGGCTCTGGGCTAAAGTGCATATGTTGAATAAAAAATAGCATTTACCTTCCTTTACAATAGGACCTGATTTTTTTTTCTGTCTTTGTCAATCCTAAATCTCATACAGTGCCTTACACATAATAGAATAAATGACTGAATAATGACATAAAATTTTAACTTAGCCAAGAAGAGAATGATGTTACTAATGAATATACACCCAGAGAAATTAAGCCATAGGTGTTTAATAAATGTTTATTCAATTAAGTTATATATAAATACAACTTCTAGCATCCATAATAAGGATATAAGTGAACAATTGTTCTTCAATAAGGAAGATCCTTTAACGGAATTTTAAAAGGGGAAATCCATAACATCGGGAGCTTGTTGAAAATAACATTCTAAATTGGTTAGAATTTCTGATTTTAATTTCTAAAAAGCAAGGAACAAGACTCTTAATGCATGTGCATGCCTTTGTTCCAGAGCAGCACAGAGCTATTCTGATTTGTGTCAGAAAAAAAAGAAGACATCTTATGAAAGCTGCCTCCACTGATAGGAATTCCCTGACAGTGAATTTTTTCTTGCCACATATGAATTCACTGAAAGAGAATTTATGTGCTTATTAAATTTAAGATGGAATCGCATGTGTTTTTAATAACACTTACGTGAACACGAATTGAACACCTGCATTAAGAAAAGAAGAGGAAAGGTAAAACCAACTCAAATAGAATAACTTTCCTGTGATTTTGTCCAAAACAAAGACCTGAGACAATGTGACTTTCCCTTTTATCTTATTTGAAAAAAGAAGGAGGAGGAGAAGGAAGAAAAAGAGGGAGGAGAGAGAAAAAGAGAAGGAGGAGGAGGAGGAGGAGGAGGAGGAGGAAAAGGAGGAGGAAGAACAAGAAGAAAGAGAAGAAGAAGAAGAAGAAAAAGAAGAAGAAGAGAGGAGGAGGAAGAGGGGAATGAGGAGGAGGAAGAATATATAATATAAATATATGGCATATTAAGGTTTAAAAATGCTTTACAGCTAGTTGGTGTAGTGGATAGAGCACTAGCACTGAAGTTAGGAGGACCTGAGTTCAAATCTGACCTTAAACACTTAACACTTCCTGTCTGTGTGACCCCCCCCCAAGTCACTTAATCCCAATTGCCTCAGAAGAAAAAAAAACTTTACACCTATTCTCTCATTTTGTTTTCACAATAACCCTAGGATTAGATGCTATTATGATCTCGATTTTATAAATTAAAAAACTGAGGCTGAGAGAAAGTAGAAAGGTGAAAACAGTAAGATGCACTGTGCCCCTCTGAGACAAAGAAATGGAAAGTAAGATGAATCATGTAATGTGGAAGTGTGTGTGTGTGTGTGTGTGTGTGTGTAGTAGTAGTAGTAGTAGTAGTAGTAGTAGTAGAAATGTTAATGACTAACATGTTAAGGATTAATTAGGTAAGGCAATGCGTGCTAATATTGGAAGATAAATTTAATAAAGCAACAAAGCTATGTTGAGAATATTCTTAGAGATTTTTTTTTTGCTCCATGCCTTTAAAAAAAAAAGTAAGAATGGTGACGTCTAATCATATTTCCAGTCTTTAGGCAATGCTTTCTGTGGCTCTTTCAAAACTCTTACCCTGTGATTTCTCAACTAGCTAATCAGTTCTCCTTTACCTTCCAGGTCTTGAAAATTAGGAGGGATCTTTGTGTGCAGTTAGTGGACACCAATTTAACCACCCTGAAATATGTAGCTTTGGGCAAAATGACTGTTATTGACAAAGGATCAAAGAGGAAGTAATCTCCTAGTTCCTAAAAGAGGCTTTCCATGTTAAAATGCATCATTGGCAGCTTGTTATATTGTTTCTGGGCATTCTTTACAAAGCTGGACATTTTCTCCACAAACTTGTCTTTTTCATCAGTGGCAGCTGGGAAGCTCTGAACAGCTATTTCTACATCTCAGATCTGCTTCTTCATTAGATCCAGATTCTTCTGTAAATTCTCAGCTGAAACTCTGCTAGCCTTCTCTACATGGGTTAACTCATCCAGGAACTTGAGGACATTAGGGTACTTGTTCTCACACATTTTAGCCAAGAAATGCAGCAGTGTCATCTTCTGATCAGTGGACTTAGTGTCACAAAGCTTGCAGAGGAAGCTAATGTTGAACCCAAAGTCACCAGCATTCTTAGAACCAGCATTCATGTAGTTGCCCACGAGCAGGGTAATTTCCAAGAGACTAGAAAAGTTCTCACTCTTTCATACCTCTTCACAAGCAACTGTTACCAAAACAATCTCTGGATTGATGTTTTCTACCTGCTCATTGAACGCTTGAAGAGGATGGCATTGAATCGAGGTCAAAGGCGGGGCACAGATAAAACAATATCTAAGACAGAATTTGAACTCAGGTGGTGTTGACTCTGTTTACTACACTCCTGACGTGGCCTTTAGTGGAGTAAAAACATTTCAGTAGAAGTTTTATAACATTGTCCTTCAGACAACCTACCTTTCTCAGGAAAAAGTTTCTGGACATGGATAAATTTCCAAGGCATTCTCCATTAGAAAATAGGAGTTCAACACAGAGTGGGCAAGCTGACCAGCCTCTTCCTAAAGAACCAATGTGACTAAAGTGTCTTATTATTATTATTATTATTATTATTATTATTATTATTATTATTATTAAAAGTGTCTCATGCCAAAGGCAGTTCAAGAAGAAGACAAATTCACAATGTATACCAAGTGTAGGTCAAAATGTATACATGATTTATACATAAATGGTGACATAGTAAGCAAAATAGGAGAGCATGGAATAGTTTATCTGTCAGACCTATGAATGAAGGAAGAATTTATGGCCAAAAAGAGATAGAGAGCATTACAAAATGTAAAATAGATAATTTTGATCACATTAAATTAAAAGTTTTGTACAAACAAAACCAATGCAACCAAAATTACAAGGAAAGCAGAAAACTGAGGGAAATTTTTGCAGTATTTCTGCTAAAGGCTTCATTTCTCAGATACACAGAGAACTGAGTCTAATTTATAAAAATGCAAGTCATTTCTCTATTGATAAATAATCAAAGAAAAAAACAAAGTTCTCTGTATAGTCATATTGAAAAATTTTTAAATCATTATTGATTAGTGAAATACAAATTAAAACAATCCTGAGATATCATATCACATCTATCAAATTGGCTAATGTGATGAAAAAGGAAAATAATAGATGTTGGAGAGAATGTGGGAAAACTGGGACACAGTGTGTCCAACCATTCTGGAGAACAACTTGAAACTATGACCCAAATACTATAAAACTGTGCATATCCTTCAATCCAGCAATGTCACTACTAGGTCTACATCTCAAAGACATCAAAAAATGAGAGGGAAAACCTATTTGTATAAAAAATATCTGCAGCAAATCTTTTTGTTGTGGCAAAGAATTTGAAATCAAAGAGATTCTCATCAATTGGGGAATGGCCAAACAAGTTGCATGATTGTAATGGAATACCATTGTGCTATAAGAAATTATAAGTAGATGATTTCAGAAAAACTTGGAAAAACTTACATGAACTGATGCATAGTGAACTGAACAGAATGAGGAAAATGTTATACACAGTAACAGCAATATTGTTCAATAAAGAATTGTGAATGATTTAGCTATTCTCAGTAATACAATGATCCAAGAAAATCTCAAAGAACTAACAATGATGCATATCTACCTCTAAAGAAAGAACTGATTCTGCTTGAATACAGACTGAAAAATGCTTTTTTTTCACTTTTCTTTCTTTCATTCTTTTTTTGAGTCTTCTTGTACAAAATGACTAATATAGAAATGTTTTACACTATTGCACATGTATAACCTATATCTGATTGCTTATACAGATGGGTAGAGGAAAGAAGGAGGAAGAAATAGAATGTGAAACTCAAAACTTTTTTAAAAAATGTTTTAAATTGTTTTTAACATGTGATGGGAGAATTATATATACATATACACATGTGTATATGTATGTAATTATAAACATAGGAAAAAATAAAATAAATATAAGTATGATATATGTGCGTGGCAGGAGTATAAGTTATCCATGTAGATCATACATGTCCAGATGGACCATCTAGACATGGCTCACAGCAGAGCATGAATGGATAGTTTTACAATCTCTTCCATTTTCCTTTTTCAAAGTGAATCTTGAATTCCTATGAGTAGGAAAAGCAGAGGTTAGGGCCAGAGGCTGAATACTCTTGTTCTCAAAAAAAGAGGAAATATCAGGTGTAAATTACATTTATCTGTCCATCTAAATATTGTTAATCTAGGGAAAATAATTTTAGGTTCAAGTTGAATTCCTGATCACTATCCCTTAGCAGAAGAGTACCCCAAGCTATATATCCAATGCTTGACTCTCTTCCCATCAAATATCAATTGTACAAAGAACAGACATAGTGAATAGCAAATAAACCTATTTCTCCTAGCTAATGACAAACAGAAATCAGAGAAATTATATATATATATATATATGTATGTATATGTATACATATACATATACATATGTGTGTATACATATGTATATGGTAATATTCAAAGGAAATGATTTCTTTCATTAGCACTGAGATATCTCAGTTCAACCAAGATCTCATAGAAGTTCTCTCAGTTCAACCAAGATCTCATAGAAGTTCTCTAGTGTAGTAAGCTTGGGATAAAGATATGATCAAAGCCCTTGTTTCCCTACATATTGGCTTCTTTCCAAACTTTCTTTCCTTTCAGGGACTTTGAAGACAATCTAAAACCCCTAATCTTCTCTCTCAAAGTTAGAAGCCAAAAGAACAGAATTTTTCCTCTCCAAAGCTCTTGCCAACTCTACCCTCCCACACACTGAGTAATCAATTCCCCCCAATTTGCCAATTGGGAGAATCTTATGTAAATATGCTTATATAGGGAATTCTGATCAAAAATAAGGAAAAGGAGGGCAGAGCCAAAATGGTGGAGTAAGGCAAGAATTTTCCTGAATACTCCCAAATTCATCTTCAAACAACTATAAAATAATGTCTCAAAATGAATTCTGGAGCAATAGAACTAACAAAAGGATATAGTGAAACAGTTTTCTAGCCTAAGATAAATTAGAAAGTTGGTAGAAAAGGTCTGTCTCACTTGAGTAAAGGGGAGCACAGTTCAGTACACTGGGGAAGTGAGAAAAAAAAGGAAAAAAAACCTACTCATATAAAGTTACTATGATAGCAGGGAAGATAAAGAGAAACTCAGAAAAAGACAATGTCAAAATACCTACATACAAAGCTTCAAAGAAAAATTTGAATTAGTCTTTAGCCCAAAAAGAACACCTAAATAATTTTTTAATCATATTAGAGAGGTAGGAGAAAAATTGGGAAAAAAAATGAGAATGATGCAACAGAATCATGAAAAAAGAACCAATAACTTGGGAAATGAACTACAAAAAAATGAGAAAAGATGCACAAAAATTCCCTAAGGAAAACAACTTCTTAAAAAGTAAAATTGACCAAATGGAAAAGGAAGTATGAAAACTCATTGAATAAAATAATTCATTAAAAATTAGAATTGGGCAAGTAGAAGCCAATGATTCAATGAGAAATCAAGAAATAATAATACAAAATCAAAAGAATGAAAAAAAGAAGAAAAATGTAAAATATGTCATCAAAACAACTGACCTAGAAAATAGATTCACAAGAAATAATTTAAGAATGCTTAACTACCTTGAAAGCCATGATCAAAAAAAAAAAGTCTGAATAGCATATTTCAATAAATTGTCAAGGAAAACTGCCCTGATATCCTAGAACCATAGGGTAAAATAGAAATGAAAAGAATTCAACAATCATCTCCTGAAAGAGAACTAAAAATAAAAACTCCCAGGAATATGATAGTCAAATTCCAGAACTCCCAGGTCAAGGACAAAATACTATAAGCAGCCAGAAAGAAACAATGAAAAATATTATGAACTACATTCAGGATTATACAAGATTTAGCAGTTTCTACATAAAAGGATCAGAAGGCTTGAAATATGATATTTCAGAGGGCAAAGGAGCTAGAATTACAACTATTACATACAATAATTACGACCTATCCAGTGAAACTGAGTATAATTATTCAGGGTGGGGAGGGTGGATATTCAATGAAATAAAGTGCACTCAGGTATAGAAATCTAATTTACTCTATGGAGAAGTAGTAGGGGAACGAATAAAAGAAGAAGACTGATAGAAGGGAGGGCAAATTTGGAGGAGGCAGCAGTCAGAAGCTAAACACTGGTGAGGAGGAATAGGATAAAAGGGTGGGAGGGAGACAGAGAAACAGAGAGGGAGGGAGGAAAAGGATAAACAGGGGAAAAATAGATGGATGGAACAACAGTTAGTAATCATAACTCTAAATGTGAATGAGAAAAACTCACTCATAAAATGGAAACAGATAGCAAAGTAGACTAGAAACTAGAATCCTACTGAATGCTGTTTTCAAGAAATACATTAGAAGCCGTGAGAAACACACAGAGTAAAAGTAATGGGGTAGAACAGAATGTATTGTGCTTTGGGAGAAGCAAAAAAAAAAATAAGAAAGAAAGAAGAATTTTCTGAGTGAACGTCCTTATTTATAATTTCTTAAATACTCTTTATAAAACAAAAATGCAAGCTATCAAATTTTTCACTATTTTAAAACAGTATTATGAAATTCTTAACAGTACTTTAGGCTATTTTTAGGGTACACCTATATCCTAAAAGTAAACATCACTAAACTGAAACCCAGCAATGTGATCAGAACATCACAAAATTTTGGAGCCAAAAAGTATCTTACAGATCAAAATGTAAGTACACTGATGTAAGATATAAATGTAAGTATACTTGTGGGGTTTTTTTGTTTTTGAATTTAAGTATTTAGCACAGTATTGCACATATAGGCATTTAATAAACATTTGTTCCCTTTCAAAATATTTGCTATATAGTAGGGACAAACTTAATAGTTGTTGGTTGATTGGTTGAATACATCCAATTCATTCATATCATAGAAACTGAGTAGTTGCTGAAGCTTTTGATGGATATGACTGGAAAGAACTAGTCTAATAACATTGAGATGATTCAGAATTAATTATATTGGTCAGATGACAAGGTCCTTTCTCTAGTTTACTGGGATTCATGAATTTGAGAGGGGAATGTGTTATTAAACACAAGTTCAGTCAGGGCATTTGCTTTATCACATTGTATAAAGTAAGAAATGGAGGCTTCCAATTGTACCCACCAGCAGAAGGGCTCCAGAACCATTATTATACATATCACAATTATAATAAAGCTGGGGCTGTTTGATTTACTTAATCAAATTACCCATTCCTTAAGAGGGGGGCCCTGCTGAGATGCCTTGATACCTTTAGGAGGTGATCACCCTATTATGGGCTGTCAACTAGGATTATTCACCATTTACCATAGGATAGGCATTGTACTAAACAGTGGGAATGCAAGAAAAAGAAAAGACAATCCTTATCCCCAACAAGCTTACATTCTAATAAAGGAAGATAACATATTTTTAATAGGAGCTGGGAAAAGTGGAAGCAAAGGAGAAGGTACATGACCCAAGGACATGGCAGAGAAAGTTCTATGGAAATGAGTCAGCAGTGTCTCCTAGGCCTTCTCCATAAATTGGAGGTTCTGGAAGGAAAGCTCATCACAAAATAAAGTTTCATCGAAAGAAAGTACTTTCAATGTGAGAAGTAGCCAGGGATGAATGATCTTCCAGGATAAAGAGGTTTCTGTGGCATACTAGACAAAGTCCAGCGGAGCTAAATGAAAGATGCAGTCTAAAAAAGGCTGTTATACAAGTACCTAATAGAAACTGAATCACATATTAAAGGTTTTCTGTAAATTATCAGGATAATTGAGAGTTAGAGTCACTAGAGAATGGAACAAGAGGTATCAGGAAAAATACCTAAAGAAGAATTACTTGAAGGAAGTGGCGGAAGGTGGGATTAGGGAAGAAGAAAAGAAAGTCCTCAGATTTGGTCTTGGTCTAAGTCTCCTTATGCTTTTACTGTTGGGGGATCCTGGCCACTTTGAAGGGTGCAGAGGATTCTGAATTTTCCATCTTCCCAAAGGCATTTTAGTACTACCCTTGAAGCACCTAATGATGACTACATTAAGAGTCAAGAAAAGACTGGACTTAGCTTCATACTCCATGAGATTCTCAGCAAAGAAACTATATCAAGCCTAATGGGAACCTCTTGAGAATCCCATGAAGGAGGAGAAAAGGACTTTGAGAAACTGAGAGCTGTGATTACCCTTTTGCCACCTGTCTCTCTAATCTTGAATGGACTTTTGCCTTGCCTCTATATTCATGGGAACATATGTCATGGACTTTTATGTGGAATGTTTTATAACAAACTAATTTTTTTAATTTTTACCACTAGTGTATCTGGAGTCTGGGTCATATATAGAGCACATGAGATGGCATCTCCCCATGTGGAAAAGCTGAAAGTCTGTTTCTTAGACAGCCATAATGATATGAAGCGGAAGTGCCTTGGACAGATTGTGGCAAATATGTAGACATTCTGTGAGTGGTTTCAATCTGTGAACCATGTGGTTAGGAGGAGCCTTTTTCAAATAGCTGCATTGCCAAAACTTGATGGGTGGGGGAGAGTCTTTAGAAAGGCCTGAGTCCACCTGAGCTTAGGCCCTCTGACCCTTCCTTCTTTATCTGTGCTCCAGTGATTTGATTCTTCTGCTCACAGGGTCAAGTGAGAAACTTTGAAGCCTTTGATCCTAGGCATCTGCCTTAGATCTGTTCTGTGATAAGTGAAGGAAGCCCTAAAACCACTCAGGAATTTCAAAAGCTCCTGAGGGTGTCCTGGTATCCCAGCCCTCCAGAATTTGAGTTTGGTAGCCTGTCTGGCATTGATGTCCTAAGGAGCAAGGAGTAACTTTTGAGATGAACCATCAATGCCCAGTCTAAACAATAACTGAGAAAAGGATGGAGCAGCAACACTACTTCTGCTAAATGTGAAATACTCCATTTAGTGGAATCAATACTAAATAGGAACTGAGCTAAATTGAGCCTACTCCCTCCCACTCCATCCTTCAGAGACAGAGGTGCTATCAAGGAGAATATGTCCCCTAAGTATTAAGGGAAATATTTGTACTTTATTCTTGCTATATCTTCTAAATAAATATCACTTTGTAAAAGCTAATTGATGTTAAGTGGTTAATTGGAACTGGGGCTGTAGTCTCTAGCACCTAATAGTGGGGGGGAAACATAGCCAGTGGGGATTTGAGCAGATGGCAATAGAGAAGAGACAACCCAAATTCCTCAGGGTATCCTAGAATCCTGAGCAACATATTTAGTTTAGCTGTGGGACAGTGGGCCAAAGCTGACTTGCTCCATTAGTAAGTACTCCTTCCTTTAAAAGCTATTTAAGACTGGCTGTCTAAAATCTTTCTCAACTAATAATCTTGGGAATAAACACATCAATGGGGATTTATGAGCTATTGTGCCTGAAGGGTCCACCCTAGCCCTTCCATGGTGTTGCTGGAGCTCAGAAAAGTATCTGAGCTCTGGGGACCCAAACCATCAGAACAAGTGAGAATTGTAATAGTTAACTCAGAGCATATATTACATTAAAGTACTTTAAAATTTATAAAACTCTCTTATTAAGTAGCTTAGCACACTGCCTAGAACACAGTAGGCACATAATAAATCATTATTCTCATAACAATGCTTCAAGGTCAGTAGTGCAAAGAATCTTGCAGCATTTTACAGAGGAGTAAATTGAGGTTGGGAGATTTAGTGACCTGCCTAGGGTTATAGAGATGGTCTAAATGTCCAGAATTGAACCCAGAGCTCCTGTTTCAACCTGTCACACCATTTCTTTTTGCTGAGGCAATTGGGGTTAAGTGATTTGCCCAGGGTCACACAGCTAGGAAGTGTCTGAGACCAGATTTGAACTCAGGTCCTCCTGACTTCAGGGCTGGTGCTCTAACCACTGCACCACCTAGCTGCCCCACACCATTTCTTTAATAAGAGTTTACATGTTAAATATTGTACATGTAAAGTCTACATGAGATTGCTTGTTGTCTTGGGGAAGGAAGGAAGGAAGAAGAAAACAATGTGGAACCCAAAATCTTACAAAAATTAATGTTGAAAACTATCTTCATGTAACTAGAAAAAATAAAATACTATTAAGTGAAAAAAATAGAATTTTAAAAGTTTACATTTTAAAGCATTCAATGCTTTAAAAAATTACATAAATTAGTTTTATCTGGTCAACAGAGCTTCAATATAACTAACATTTTCAGGGATAAGAAAACTAACATTCAGAAATGGTAAGTCTTGCCCAAGGTTACACATATAACTTTCAGAGGAACTCTCCCTGGGACCATGTGTTTTCATCCTTACCACCCCCATTTTCTACCCTATGCTTCTGCTGTTGCTGTTCTCCACTCTCCAAACTAGACCTCCAAAGGCCATATCCAGAAAAAGATAAACCACACAGCTCTAATCTCCTTTACTCTAACCATTTTCTACCTTGCTTCTATAGAGTACTCTGAGAACTCTAATCAAATTTATACTACTATTACCTCTGGAAAGAGTATTTTAATATACTAATCTGTTGTTTCACTCACCATCTTTTTAAATTCCCAGGGCATAACTCCTTTCCTGGCTACCATTCCCTTAAATGTATACTGCATGAGACTGTAAGCTCTTTGAGGAAAGGGACTGTCTTGCTTTGTATTTGTATCATTGGCACTTAGCACAGTACTTGGTCTGAAGCAAGTTGTTAATAATAAGTGCTTTTAATTAATTCAGTTCATTAGTCATCTCATAGTTGACTATTAAATCTTATTCTATCAGTTATACCTATGTAAAATCAAGTTCTAATTAGCCAATTGATTTAAAATTACAAATTAGATGATCTGGAATTTTTCTTTTTAAAATTTTTATTTATTTTCAATTTATTGAATAAAACAAGCATTTTCATAACAGAATAATAAAAAGATAATTGCACATGAAACTACAAAACTATTATGTACAACTCTCTATTCTTTTGAAATCTATTACTAAAGTTATTGTATAAATTTTTTCTTTTTCTTATTTCCCCTCCTCCTACCCTAGAGATGGCTACCATTAGACACAAATGTATATGCATATATATATACACATATATATGCACATGTGTATATAATCATTCTATACATAATTCTACTTATCAGTTCTTTGTATGAAAATAGCATCTTCCTTCATATGTCTTTTGCAGTTCATTTAGGTATTTATAATTACTTAGTTGTTCTTAAAACAATATTACTGTTACTGTGTCCCCTGATTTCTTGGTTCAGCTCATTTCACTTGTCATTATTTCATGCAAGCCTATCCATGTGTTTCTAAAATCATCAAGGTCACTATTTCTTATAGCACAGTAGTATTTCATCACAACCATAAACCACTGCTGCTTCTAAGTCTCATTCGATTAACTTGTTTTGAATCTTTCAGTGTATCTTGCTCTTTGTGATTCCATGAACCACAGCAAGTCAAGCCCTCCTATATTCCACTATGTATCAAAGTCTGTCTAAGTTAACGTTTGTTTTTAACATAATGCCATCTATCCATTTTATCTTCTATTATCTCCTTTTACTTTTACTTTCATTCTCTCCCAATATCAGATTTTTTTTCCCAATGAGTTTGTCTTCTCATTATGTAACCAAAACATTTAAGATTCAGCTTCAGTATTTGACCTTCCAGTGAATGGCCTGAATTAATTTCTTTAAGTATTGACTAATTTGATCTCTTTGCTGTCCCAGGGACTCTCAAAAGTCTTCTTCAGCACCACAATTCAAAACTTCAATTCTGCAACATTCAGCTTTCTTTATAGTCCAACTCTTATGGCCACACTATTATACTGGAAAAACCATAGTTTTGACTGTACAAACCTCTGTCAGCAAGATGATGTCTCTGCTTTTTAGCATATTGCCCAGATTTACCATAGCTTTCATTCCAAAAAGCAAGATTCTTTTAATTTCATGGCTGCAGTCGCCATCTGCAGTGATCTTTGAGCCCACGAATATAAAATTTGATGCTCCTTCCATATCTTCTCCTTTTATTTGCCAGAAAGTGATGGAACCACTTGCCAAGATGCTCTTTTTTTCCCAAAACCTTTACCCTCTCCCCTTTCACCCTCATCAAGATGCTTCTTAATTCCTCTTCACTTTCTTCCTCAAGAGTAGTATTGTTTATACATCTGAGATTGTTAATATTTCTTTGAATGACCTAAATTCCAGCTTTTGATTCATCCAGTCTGGCATTTAGCACAATATACTCTCCCTATAAGTTGAATAAGTAAAATGATACATTCTTGTTGTATTCCTTTTCTGGTCTTAAATCAATCAGTTGTTCTGTGTTCACTTCCAATACTGCAAATTCAGTGAGAAGAAATCCATTTTAATCTCAAAGGTATTCTCTAAATAATAGCACCAATCCTTAGTGAAGTGCTACCCATTTCTGGTAACTTCATAGGATCATAGATTTTTTTTTTT
>JAJPUD010003897.1:0-14984 GCA_023553655.1 Myrmecobius fasciatus
ATCAGAACCATTAAATGTAAAGATGATTTCCCAATTTGTTGCTTCCCTCCTAATCTTGTCTGCATTAGTTTTATTTGTACAGAAACTTTTTAATTTAATATAATCAAAATTAGCTATCTGGTGTTCATTTAAGAGTTCCAGATCTTCTTTGGACATAAATTTATTCCATCTCCACAGGTCTGAGAGGTAAACTATATTACATTCATCTAACTTGCTTACAAAATCACTCTTTATATCTAGATCATGAACCCATTTAGATCTTATCTTGGTATGTGGTGTTAGGTATGGGTCAAGCCCTAATTTCTTCCACACTAGTTTCCAATTTTCCCAGCAGTTTTTGCGGAATAGTGAGTACTTATCCCAAAAGCTGGGGTCTTTGTCTTTATCAAACACTAAAGTGTTAAGGTTATTGCCTAGATTGTCCTAATAACCTATCCTGTGCCACTGATCGACTGCTCTATTCCTTACCCAGCACCAAACGGTTTTGATGACCTCTGCTTTATAATATAGTTTTAGATCTGTACAGCAAGGCCACCTTCATCTGCCTTTTTTTTTTATTAATCCCCTTGAAATCCTTGACCTTTTGTTCTTCCAAATGAACTTTGCTACTATTTTTTTTAGATCTGTAAAATAATTTCTTGGGAGTTTGATTGGCATGGCACTAAATAGGTAGATTAGTTTGGGTAGTATTGTCATTTTTATTATGTTCGCTCTGCCTACCCATGAGCACTTAATGTTTTTCCAATTGATTAGGTCTGATTTTATTTGTGTGGAAAGTGTTTTGTAGTTTAGTTCATATAGTTCCTGACTTTTCCTTGGCAGATAGATTTCCAAATATTTTATCCTATCATCTGTTATTTGGAATGGAATTTCTTTTTGTATCTCTTGCTGCTGAATTTTGTTGGTAATATATAAAAATGCTGATGATTTATGTGGATCAATTTTGAATCCTGCAACTTTGCTAAAGTTGTGAATTGTTTCTAGTAGTTTTTTAGGTGAGTCTCTAGGGTTCTCTAAGTATACCATCATATCATCTGCAAAGAGTGATAATTTGGTTTCTTCATTACCTACTCTGATTCCTTTATCTCTTTTTCTTCTCTTACTGCCAAAGCTAACATTTCTAAAACAATATTAAATAGTAATGGTGACAATGGGCAGCCTTGTTTCACTCCTGATCTTATTGGGAATGGTTTTAGTTTGTCTCCATTACATATGATGCTTGCTGATGGTTTTAAATAGATGCTACTGATCATTTTAAGGAAAAGCCCATTTATTCCTTATACTCTCTCGTGTTTTTAATAGGAAAGGGTGTTGGATTTTATCAAAGGCTTTTCCTGCATCTATTGAGATAATCATATGGTTTTTGTTGATTTGGTTATTAATATAATTAATTATGCTGATTGTTTTCCTAATATTGAACCAGCCCTGCATTCCTGCTATAAATCCTACCTGGTCATAGTGTACTATCCTGGGGATGACTTCCTGTACTCTCATTGCTAATATTTTATTTAAAATTTTCACATCAATATTCATTAGGGAAATAGGTCTATACTTTTCTTTCTCTGTTTTCACCCTACCTGGTTTAGCTATCAGCACCATATCGGTCTCATAGAAGGAATTTGGCAGCATACCTTCTGTCCCTATATTCTCAAATAGTTTGTGTAGTATTGGAATTAATTGTTCTTTGAATGTTTGGTAGAATTCACATGTACATCCATCTGGCCCTGGAGATTTTTTCTTAGGGAGTTGGTTAATAGCTTGTTCTATTTCTTTTTCTAATATGGGGCTATTTAAATAATTTATATCCTCTTCGGTTAACCTGGGCAATCTATATTTTTGTAGATATTCCTCCATTTCATTTAGATTATCAAACTTACTGGCATTAAGTTGGGCAAAGTAACTCCTATTTATTGCTCTAATTTCCTCTTCATTGGAGGAAAGTTCTCCCTTATCATTCTTGAGACTAACAATTTGATTTTCCTCTTTCCTTTTTCTTATCAAATTAACTAAAGGCTTATCTATTTTGTGGGTTTTTTTGTAGAACTAACTCTGAGTTTTATTTATTATTTCAATAGTTTTGTTATTTTCAATTTTATTTATTTCTCCTTTTATTTTTTAGAATTTCCAATTTGGTATTTAATTGAGGGTTTTTAATTTGTTCTTTTTCTAGTTTTTCTTAATAATAAGCCCAATTCGTTGTTGTTTTCTTTCTCTATTTTATGCAAGTAAGCATCTAGAGATATAAAATTGCCCCTTATAACCGCTTTGGCCGTATCCCACAAATTTTG
Organism: Myrmecobius fasciatus; assembly: GCA_023553655.1. Classification (NCBI taxonomy): domain Eukaryota; kingdom Metazoa; phylum Chordata; class Mammalia; order Dasyuromorphia; family Myrmecobiidae; genus Myrmecobius; species Myrmecobius fasciatus. The sequence goes on from JAJPUD010003897.1 coordinate 2,289, forward strand.
GTGTGTTGTCTCCTTATTGTCATTCTCCTGGATGAAATTATTGATTGTGTCTATGATTTGCTCTTTCACCCATTCATTCTTCAGGATTAGATTATTTAATTTCCAATTAACTTTTGGTTTATTTTCTCTTGGACTGATATTGCATGTGATTTTGATTGCATCATGATCTGAAAAAGATGCATTTACTATTTCTGTCTTTCTGCATTTGATTTTGAGGTTTTTATGCCCTAACACATGGTCAATTTTTGGATAGGTTCCATGGACTGCTGAGAAAAAAGTAAACTCCCTACTGTCTCCATTCAACTTTCTCCATAGATCTATCATACCTAACTTTTCTAACAATTGGTTTATCTCCCTAGTTTCTTTCTTGTTTATTTTGTGGTTTGATTTATCTAGTTCTGAGAGAGCAAGGTTGAGATCCCCCACTAGTATAGTTTGGCTGTCTATTTCTTCTTGCAACTCTCTTAATTTCTCCCCTAGGAATTTGGATGCTATTGCACTTGGTGCATATACATTTAGTATTGATATTGCTATATTATCTATGGTACCCTTTAATAAAATATAGTTTCCTTCCTTATCTCTTTTGATTAGATCTATTTTGGCTTTTACTTGATCTGAGATAAGGATTGCTACCCCTGCTTTTTTTTGTTCACCTGAAGCATAATATTTTTCTGCTCCAGCCTTTTACCTTCATCCTATATATGTCACTATGTTTTAGATGTGTTTCTTGTAGACAACATATTGTGGGATTCTGATTTTTAATCCAGTCTGTCATCCGCTTCTGCTTTATGGGAGAGTTTATCCCATTCACATTCACAGTTAGAATAACTAATTCTTTATTTCCTGCCATCTTATTTACACAAGTTATGTTTTCCCCTTTCCTTTCCCCTTTCTCTCTTCCTCCCTCCTTGCTTTTGATGACCCCCTCCCCCAAACAATACTCCACCCTTTAGGTCCCCTCCCCCTGTTTTTACTCCTTTCCCCTGATTCTTCTATTTTCCCTTCTATTAGTTTATCCCTTTCTTTTCCTCCTTTCCCTCCCACTTCCCTCAAACAACAGACAAGTTTCTATGTGAAATCAAGTGTCTGATATACACTTTTAGAGCCCAACCTTATGAGAGTAAGATTTACACAATGCTCATCTCTCTCCCCTCTTTCTCTCAATTATATTAGATTTTCTTTGCCTCTTCAAGAGATTTTACCTTGTTTTTACCTCCTTTTTTTTAGATCTTATTTTACCACTTTTTCCCTCTTTTCCCCAGTATGACAACCTTTCCCCCTCTAGTTCTCTTTTTCATATTATCAAAGTAATATCTAGTTAATTATACCCCCAAACATTAAGTATCCCCATAGTAAAAATAAGGTTCTCAAGAGTCCTTTCCTTTTTACCTTTTTATGCATCTCTTGAGTTGTGTGTTTGGATGTCGAATTTTTTTGTTCAGATCTGGTCTTTTCATTAGAAATAGGTGAAATTCACCTATATCATTGAATGACCATCTTCTTCCCTGGAGGATAATGCTCATTCTAGCTGGATAGGTTATTCTTGGCTGTAATCCAAGTTCCTTTGCCCTTGGGAATATCTGGTTCCAGGCCCTTTGATCCTTCAATGTGGAGGCTGACAGATCGTGTGTGATTCTAATCATTGATCCTCGGTGTTTGAATTGTTTCTTTCTAGCTGCTAGCAGAATCTTTTCCTTGGCGCTATAGTCCTGAAATTTAGCCACGATATTCCTTGGGGTTTTAATTTTGGGGTCTCTTTCAGGAGGTGATTGGTGAATTATTTCAATGGTGATTTTGCCTTCTTATTCTACAATCTCAGGGCACTTTTCTTTCAGGATTTCCTGGAAGATAGTGTTTAGATTCTTTTTTTCATCATGGCTTTCAGGAAGTCCAATAATCCTTAGATTGTCTGTCCTAGATCTATTTTCCAAGTCAGTTCTTTTTCCTAGGATATATTTCATATTTTCTTCTAATTTTTCATTTTTTTTGTTTTTGTTTGACTGATTCTTGAAGTCTTATTGAGTCATTCACTTGCATTTATTCAATTCTTATTTTTAAAGTGTTGTTTTCTTCAGTTACCTTTTTAAGCTCCTTTTGTAACTGGCCAATTGATTTTTTTTTAATTGTACTCTTTTTCCACTTCACTAATTTTATTTTTCAATAAATTGGTGTCTTTTTCATATCTCTTTTGCAGGGCATCATATCCTTCTTGCACTGATTTCAATTTATTTTCCATTTATCTGTTTATTTAACACTTGAATTTGTTCAATTCTTATTTTTAAAGTGTTGTTTTCTTCAGTTACCTTTTTAAGTTCCTTTTGTAACTGGCAAAGTTGTTCATTGCACTCTTTTTCCACTTCACTAATTTTATTTTTCAATAAATTGGTGTCTTTATCATATCTCTTTTGGAGGGCTTCTTGCACTGACTTCAGTTTATTTTCCCATTTATCCTCCAGCTCTCTTTTGAGATTCTGTATGCAATCTTCCAGAAAGGGGACCAGTGATGGTCCTTAATAACATCCTCTGAAGTTTTGTCTAAACTAACCTCAGGATCTGGGTTCAGCCCTTCTCTGTCTCGATAAAAGCTGTCTATGGTGAGAGCTCTCTTTTGCTTCTTCATTTTTTTTTAGACAGCGTGTATATCTCTTTAAGGTTTGGAAAAATGGTGGCTCTTTGCCCTGTGGCAATTTGGCGAATTAATTTAAGGTGCTGGGCGGGTGGGGGCTAGGACTAAGTTGGAATTACTCCTTAAACAAGGCAAGTCTGCCCGCACACCTGCCCCCAATCCAGGCAGAGTGTCCTGAGTGCCTCAGATAAACTCCAGGTGTTGGGAGCTTGGAGTTTAAAGTTTTTGCCACAGTGAGCTGAGTCCCACCCTCACTTCCGGCCTACACCACTCTTTATCCCTCTGTCTGAGTTAGACAAATCTGATGTGAAGTTCTTCAGAGATATCAGCAAGCAGTATCTAAGTATTTCTGAATTCGTTGACTTGAAGATCAGTTCAGAGGCTTATTTTATTGTTGATTTGAGAGAAGATCGGAGGAGATGCAGAGAGTCAAGTTTTCACTCCACCATCTTGGCTCCGCCCCCAGGCTCAATGAGTATATATATATATATATATATATATATATATATATATATATATATATATATATTGCTGAGGCAATTGGGGTTAAGTGACTTGCCCAAGATCACACAGCTAGGAAATGTTAAGTGTCTGAGACCAGATTTGAACTCAGGTCTTCCTGATTTCAGGGCTGGTGCTCTATCCACTGCGCCATCTAGCTGCCCCAATGAGTATAAATTTCAAAGGAGAAAGTTTTTATTAAAAAAAGAAGAAAAGAAAAGAAAAGCTTGCCCCAAATTACAACTGACTAAAAATGCCATGCATTGCCTAGCAGTGGTGCTTCTCCTCTCCCCTTTTTCCTTGCCCCACTATAGATTTTCAAGCAAGGGCTAATTGAAAACTTATTAGGAATATTGTAAAGGGAAATCTTGTTCAGGGACGAGACATCCTCTGTGTTCCTTCCAATGCTGACCTTCTGTATTTATCTGAGTTGAATCTCTTTCTTGGAACCATAGATATTTATATTGTAGGGACAATCATTCTATCACCCTTGCTTACAATGGTTCTTTGACATAAAAACAGTGTAAGACACTTTATTAAACTTAGAAAGGGGAAATTATGGAACTGGATAAAATGTAATAGACATTTTAATTGATTCCAGCATAATGAAGTTTTTTGGGAGGAGGGGCAGGATCAGAATATATTTTGATATATTTTATTTTGTGCACAATGTACATATCTTTGAAACCACTGTGCCCAAGAGAAATCTGTGAAGTGTCTATATATTTGCAGTATATGTGAAACTGAAGCATCCAGTTTCATGCTTAGCTTGGGCTTTTTAAAAGAGATTTAACTGACAACTGATTTATACACCTCAGCCAAAAATTACCATCTTTATTGCCAGAGAGAACTGCGGGAGTGGGAAGATGTAAATTCTTCCTGAATCACCTAATATGAAAGGAAGCTTGTTTGAGACAATTTCAATGCTACCCCCCAAAAGTTACTGGAATGGAGCCATTTTTATGCAGAGATGAATGCTTTTTAAATGTTTTCAGGGCTGCAAATTATTAGTGGACTGACTAGAATCACTCCTGGTTTCTTATAACTTGATGAAATTGATTAAAAGCTATAAACACAAGAACATTGACTTCCCCATTGTTTTACTCTAGCTACCCAAAAGCTGTCAGCCTTTCCTCTTAAATATGCTTTCATAACTGCTTCCTTTTCTGGGATCATTTACCTCCTAGGAACAAAAGGGAAAATGATTAGGTAGAACCTAGTCCATATTGTGGGTTTCAATTTCATCTCCATCACCAAGACATCCCCTCCTGTTACCTATTCCCCCTATTTCTCCTTTCTGGTCCAGCCAGTACCTCATACTAGAGACTCACTAGTCTTTCCTTCAGCCAGTTTGGGAAATTTTCCCAGGGCTTCCCCCAAGAAATCTGACACTTCTACCCCCTATTTCAATTTTACCAAAACCTAGAGATAAATTTGAAATCCATGGAATGACTCCTATATTTCATATATGCTAATGACTCCAGAAGCCATAAATCATGTCAGAATAGATCATGAATTTTCAAGGTATGGAAGAGAAGTGCTTGATAGGTTTAGGAAGTGAGGAAGAGTGGAGTAAAACAGTTTCCATTGTTTGCTAAGTCTTGCATAAAAGGATCACAAGTCTTCTTAGATACCCTATGAGGCCTAGCTCCCAGAATTATTGTTATTTTTTAAATGAATGAAGCCCCAGAAATAATTTTGATACATAAAAAAACTATAGGAGGTGACTACTTTATCAAAATTCATTTTATCTGTCAATCATCATGTAGGCAAACTATCATTGATTGGCTTGCTTTTGATTGACAGATCAATTGACCAGTATTACATGACTTAATAAATTGACAGATACCCACCTGTTTTCCTACTTTCCCAAATTCTACTTTCAGTAGAAGTGCAAGATTTAATTGCAAGAAAAGTAGTAGTGTGAGAATATAGAGTCTCCATTGCAGCCTCCAGAAATGCCATCTTTTCTCAAAATAATTTCTAATTTCTTCCTGGCCAGCACTTGCATAGGGGAAGAAGAAGGCTCTTTGAGCTAACTGTCCTCTTTATCTAATCAGTTTTTTTTTAAAAATTAATACTTTATTTTCCCCTAATTATACACAAAAAAGATATTTTAGCATTTTTTTTAAATTTTGAGTTCTAAATTCTATCTCTTCCTCCCTCCCCTCCTTCCTGAGGCAGTAAGCAACCTGATATAGATTATACATGTGCAATCACCTAAAACATTTTTATATTAGTCATTTTAAACAAGAAGACAAAGAAAACAAGAAAGAAAGGAAGGAAGGAAAGTAGAAAGGAAGGAAGGAAGAGAAAGAAAGAAAGAAAGAAAGAAAGAAAGAAAGAAAGAAAGAAAGAAAGAAAGAAAGACCACATACCAAGATAAGATCTAAATGGGTTCATAATGTAGATATAAAGAGTGATATTGTAAGCAAATTAGAGGAACATAGTATAGTTTACCTCTCAGACCTGTGGAGATGGAATAAATTTATGTCCAAAGAAGATCTAGAACTCTTAATTGAACACCAGATAGATAATTTTGATTACATTAAGTTAAAAAGTTTCTGTACAAACAAAACTAATGCAGACAAGATTAGGAGGGAAGCAATAAATTGGGAAATCATCTTTACATTTAATAGTTCTGATAAAGGCCTCATTTCTAAAATATATAGAGAATTGGCTCATATTTATAACAATTCAAGCCACTCTCCAGTTGATAAATGGTCAAGGGATATGAGCAGACAATTTCCAGATGATGAAATATATAGTCATATGAAAAGTTGCTCCAAATCACTATTGATCAGAGAAGTACAGACTTCTGATTTAGGTACCACTACATACCTGTCAGATTGGCTAAAATGACAGGAAAAGATAACGATGAAAGCTGGAGGGGATGTGGGAAAGCTGGGACACTAATACATTGTTGGTGGAACTGTGAACGGATCCAACCATTCTTGAGAGCAATTTGAAGCTATGCTCAAAAAGTTATCAAACTGTGTATACCCTTTGACCCAGTAGTGTTTCTATTGGGCTTATATCCCAAAGAGATCTTAGAGGAGGGAAAGAAACCCAAATGTGCAAGAATGTTTGTGGCAGCCCTTTTTGTAGTGGCTAGAAACTGGAAACTGAATGGATGCCCATCAATTGGAGAGTGGCTGAATAAATTATGGTATATGAATGTTATGGAATATTATTGCTCTGTAAGAAATGACCAGCAGGACGATTTCAGAGAAGCCTAGAGAGACTTTCGTGAACTGATGCTAAGTGAAACGAGCAGAACCAGGAGATCATTATACACTGCAACAACAATATTATATGATGATCAACTCTGATGGACATGGCTCTCTGCAACAAAGAAATGTCTCAAATTGTTCAGTAAAGAAAGCCATATACACCCAGAGAAAGGGATATGAAATGTAGACCACAACGTAACATATTCATGCTCTCTATTGATGGTTGCTTGCATTGTGTTTCCTTTCTCTGATTTTTTTTCTTGTAGATAGGATTTTTCTTGCACAGCAACTTGTCAAGTATTTTAACATTATTAACATGTAGTGGACTTCCTGCCATCTAGGGGAGGGGAGGGGACTGGGGATAAAATTTGTACCGAAAGCTTTGTAAAGATCAGTGCTGAGGAACTACCCATACATATGTTATGCAAATAAAAAGATTTAATAAAAAAGAAAGAATGAAAAGAAGAGAAAAGAAAAGAAAGAGAGAGAGAAAGAAAGAGACAGAGGGAGGGAGAAAGGAGAAAGGAAGGAAGGAAGGAAGGAAGGAAGGAAGGAAGGAAGGAAGGAAGGAAGGAAGGAAGGAAGGAAGGAAGGAAGGAAGGAAGGAAGGAAGGAAGGAAGGAAAAGAGGGAGGGAGGGAGGGAAGAAGGAAGGGAGGGAGGGAAGAAGGAAGGGAGGAAAGGAAGGAAGGAGGGAGAAAGGAAGGAAGGAGGGAGGAAGGAAGGAAGGAGGGAGAAAGGAAGGAAGGGAAGGAAGAAAAAAGAAAGAGAAAGGAAGGAAGGAGTGAGGGAGGGAGAGAGAGAGAAAGGAAGGAACAAAGGGAGGGAGGGAGAGAAAGAGGGAGGAAAGAAAGAAAACAAAAGAGAGAAAAAAGAGGGGCAAAGGAGGAAGGAGGGAAAAGAGGAGAGAAAAGGAGAGAAAGAGAGACAGAGGGAGAGAGGGAGAGACAGAGGGGGGAAGAAAAGAAAAAAAGCAGTAAAAAAAGAAATTTACATGATAACTTTATTATATATATATATATATATATATATTCAAAGGAATAGCAGTAGATTTGCAGTTCTATGTGCAGTCATCTTTTTAAAATTATACTATATAATAGAAATGCCTGTTTTAGTCCATACATTAAGAATAAAATAAATAAGTGGTGTCTCTTCTGGGCTCCATCACCAACTGTTTGCTGGTTATCTTCCACCTGAATTATCCATGTCCATCTCAAATTCAATAGAGTCAAAACAGAACTCATTACCTTCTCACCCTTTTCCTTTAATTTATGTCACTACTAAATGTTCATATTTCTAAGAAGATAACCACCATCTTTCAAGTCACTCAGGTTTGTAACTTCAGAGTCATTCTTGAGGCTTCACTCTTTCTATCCAATGAAGTGCTAAGTATTGTCAATTTAGCTTTTTATATCTCCTATATCCAATTCTCTACTCTCCACTCCTATAACCTCTATTCTAATTAGTGCTTATCTATTCTCATTAGATCATTAAAACAGCCTCCTACCTCTATAGCTTGTCTTCAGATTTTTCCCTCTTCAATCTATCTTCCACACAGGCATCTGACAAAATTTCCTTCCTAAACCATAAGTATGATGATGTCATTCCCCTGGTTAAGAAACTTCAATGACTCCCCATAGCTTTTGAAATAAAATACAAGCCCCATCTCCCTAGAGTTGGTATGCAAAATTCTTTATGAGATCAAGCTTGGCAGCAAGAAGTGGTATAAGAAGATACCTCCCCCTTGTGCTTTTGTAGAGATTGGAGTCTATACATTTTTGTCAGATATTTTTGAGGTGTTGATTGGTTTTGCTGAGATTTTTTTTCTTTTCTTAGTCTTTTTTTCATTCTTTTAAAAAAATTTTAAGGAATATCTTGGGAGGTGGGACAGGGAAAGAGATACAGATAGAAATGTAGGTGATAAAAACAGAAGATATAAATAAAAATTTATTTTAAAAATAAAGTGTGTCATAATATTGCTCCAACCTACTATACACCTAACATATACTATGCTTATATACTATATACTATATATAACCTATTTTAAAAATATATTATATACTATATACAACCAATTTAAAAAATAAAGTGTTTTAAAATCTTTCCCCAGCCTACAATATACTATATACAATTATACTTATATGTTATATACAACAATACTTATTGCACATAACTTCCCTTATAGTCCATGGTCTACCCAAAGTATCCTACTTTTGGTTCCCTGAGAAAGGTACTCAATCTCCTACCTCTGTACTCTCACACATGCTGACCTTCATCCTAGGAATGCACTCTATACCTGCCTTAACTTGTTCTCAAAAATGCAGATTCTTTCATGCCCAACTTCTGTTCTATCTCCTTTAGAAAACCTTCCTGATCCTCTTAGGTATTCATGCTCTCTCCCACCTCATTCTCAAATCAACATGCCATTAATTACATGTTTTGTCCATTCAGTATGGCATAAGCTCCTTGATAGAAGACACTGAATTTTTGATGTTAGGGAGTTTTTGTTGTTGTGGTGGTTTTATCCCCAGAACCTAACACAGTGTCCTATACATGGTAAGTGCTTATTAAATGCTTGTTGGATTGTATTGGATTAGGTTGTGAATGATCCACAGATTTATAGTGCAGTTATGGCTCTTATAACCAATATCCATGATCCTCTCCTCACATGCCACACCTATTCCCTTCTTTTTCCATATTTCTACATTATTCTTCTGTTTTAGAATAGAATTTCACTATTCTCTGCCTGTTTAGCTTAGTTTAATCCTTTCTCTTCCATAAAGTTTTCCCTGACTGCTTCATCCCACATGGTATTTAAGGCAACTTTTATTTATTTATATATCTATTTGCTCATTATTAATATTTATTCTTCCCTTGTATAGACCATGGTACCTAACAGTAGTGAGCATAAACTATGGCTCAATAAATACATAGTGGTATCTCAAAATTCATCCTTAATTGGTTCCAGAAGGTGCAATGAATGGCAAAAATTAATACCAAACAAATTTTTTCCCATAAGGAATATTTCTAGTCTGAAGCCTAACCATCCCTCCCCATCGGGGCTTCCAGCTTCAGAGAAACAAGTCAGTCCAGACCAGCCCAGCTCTAACAGAGCTCTTCCCTTCTTGACCCAATTCATTTTCTGAGAGGAATGAAGGACCTTATATTCTTCCTCCCATCCCATGATGTCTTAACTACTGCTTGGCTGCCACCACTGTGTCCTATTCCTGCTGCTTCTCCTAATAAACATACATACCAGCTGTTCTATAACCCTTCCAGTACTACTGTTTTGGGAGGCAGAAGACTATACACTGCAGCCACATCATCCTGCAGAACTTCCCTTTGACCTGCCCATCAACATGCCCAACATCAGCATTGTGGGTTCCAACTTGACAATCCTGCATACTGCTGCTGTAGCTGGGGAGGAGCTGCCCAAGGGCAAGGGCAATAGTAGCAGTGGTGGGGACTGGGTAGCATACCTGGTCAAGCTCACATCCCTACTCCTCAACCGAGAAAACAACCAAGTGAGACAAATGCTGAGCAATTAAGTACTGAAGAATTTTTTTCTCATGGAAATTTATCAAAAAAACATATTCAATTAATTTCAAAGCATCTGAGTACAGAAGTGCCACTATATTTTTCTTAACATAGATGGTTGATATGGCCTATTGGGCATGTATGTACCTGTGATTAAGATGTTTTCATTTCCCCTAGACACCAGAAAATGAGTAAGACATATATATTTCTAATAAAATCACCTAAGGATGTACCCTCACTTGAAATAACTCTTTCTTGTCTTACACAGTTTGTTTACCAAAGACCTTCCCACCATAATTCTTTTGCAGAGTTGTGGTCTCTGAATCAGAATGATCTTCAATGATAGTAGGAAAAATGTAGTTTATCTGATAATAGAGAAAATATGAGAATTTATTTCTTGTCACAAGTCCTGAAAGATAAGACAAAGGACAAAGACAGAGAAAGGCAGAGATAGAAATAGAGAAGCAGGAGAGACACAAAAGAGAAAGAGAAGTGAAAGAAAAATATCAGAACTGTAACAACTAAGTTTGAAGTTGAGAGTGATGGATAATATAGATGCTATATCTATATCTATATGCATATATAGATAGATAATATAGATGCTATATCTATATGCATATATAGATATAGATATAGATAGATAATATAGATGCTAAATATAGATATAGATATATACCCATAGATGAGCAGAGAAAAACCTTGGAAACAAAAAATCAGAGAAATCACCCAGTGACTAATTTGGTTGAGACATCTCACCTAATGAGGTGTTTTTTAAACATTGTCAATGCATTTTAGCAGGAGCTAATAATAACTAATAGTACTAGTGAGCATAAAGTACTTACCATGTGCCAAGCTTTTTTTTTCTACACTCAGGTGTTTCCTTGACAAGTTTCTAGAAATGTATGCCTGCTGTCCCATAGATGCTGGTACACTGATTGGTATACAATCAAGGCTTATGCATGGATTATAATGTATTTATTATTCTCTGACATTATTATAGGTGTTGTTACTTCATATGCAGTCACGTAGATCTCTTTGGACAGCTGCCCTTCTTCTCCATCCAAATTGTTTGTGTCATCAGAATTTCATTCATAAGCTAATTTTCTAATAAGATTTTTTTACCAGGGAATCTTTCTGGTTCTTTCTCTGAACAGTTTCCAGACCAAAGTTTAACCTACAGATGCAACAATGCCAAGAGTTGTCTCCCACATAAATCAGAAACTCTAAGATGATTCGATTACTTCTTTTCAAGCTTCCCACAATTTAAACTTCATCAATCAATTCTTTATAGATCAAAATTAAATTCATAATCATAGTTTTTGCATTATTTCCTCCAGTTTCTAAAGCAAATAGAAAATTATTGTTTTTCTGTTTTTAGCACACACAGAGTCCCCAGAAAGTGTTCAGATATCTTGAGAACTCTATCAGTACTTGATCCTGTTTCTGTGTCAGTTTTGTGATCTACTTCAGAACTCACCACATTCTTCCTCTGGAAACACACTGTATAATATATCCTCTATAGAATCTCTTTCATAAGCATTTGATGAAATCCAACACCCATTCCTATTAAAAACACTAGAGAGTATAGGAATAAATGGACTTTTCCTTAAAATGATTAGTAGCATCTACTTAAAACCATCAGCAAGCATCATATGTAATGGAGACAAACTAGAACCATTCCCAATAAGATCAGGAGTGAAACAAGGCTGCCCACTGTCACCATTACTATTTAATATTGTATTAGAAATGTTAGCTTTGGCAATAAGAGAAGAAAAAGAGATAAAAGGAATTAGAGTAGGTAATGAAGAAACCAAATTATCACTCTTTACAGATGACATGATGGTATACTTAGAGAACCCTAGAGATTCAACTAAAAAACTACTAGAAACAATTCACAATTTTAGTAAAGTTGCAGGATTCAAAATAAATCCACATAAATCATCAGCATTCTTATATATTACTAACAAAGTTCAGCAGCAAGAGATAGAAAAAGAAATTCCATTCAGAATAACAGATGATAGCAGATGTCAGAAACTATATGAACTAAACTACAAAACACTTTCCACACAAATAAAATCAGACCTAGTCAATTGGAAAAGCATTAAGTGCTCATGGGTAGGCTGAGCGAATATAATGAAAATGACAATACTACCCAAACTAATTTATTTATTTAGCTCCATACCAATCAAACTCACAAGAAATTATTTTACAGACCTAGAAAAAATAGCAGCAAAGTTCATTTGGAAGAACAAAAGGTCAAGAATTTCAAGGGAATTAGTGAAAAAAGACAGATGAAGGTGGCCTTGCTGTACCAGATCTAAAACTATATTATAAAGCAGTGGTCATCAAAACCATTTGTTACTGGCTGAGAAATAGAGCAGTCGATCAGTGGCATAGGATAGGATATCAGGACAAGCTAGGTAATAATGTTAGCAATTTAGTGTTTGATAAACCCAAAGACCCCAAAGTACTCACTATTCGGCAAAAACTACTGGGAAAATTGGAAACTAGTGTGGAAGAAATTAAGGCTGGACCCACACCTAACACTGCACGCAAAGATAAGCTCTAAACGGGCTCATGATCTAGATATAAAGAGTGATATTATAACCAAATTAGAGGAACATAGGATAGTTTACCTCTCAGACCTGTGGAGATGGAATAAATTTATGTCCAAAGAAGATCTGGAACTCTTAATTGAACACCAGATAGATAATTTTGATTATATTAAGTTAAAAAGTTTCTGTACAAATAAATGAAATGCAGACAAGATTAGGAGGGAAGCATCAAATTGGGAAATCAT